>PVKS010015637.1:0-18951 GCA_004027875.1 Aplodontia rufa | reverse complement strand
TTGTTGTTGTTTATTTCTGATCTGTATTATTTCCTTTGTGTCTGTTGGATTAAATGTTCTTTTTCTAACTTTTCTTTTTAAAAAAGGGAGGGACAGTGAGAGAGAAAGAAAGAATCAATTTTATTTAGTTTTCCATGAGACTTTCATTGCTCTGACACTTCATTGTGTACGTAGAGGTGGGGTTTGAACCTGTGTCCTTGTGCATGCCAGGCAAGAGCAGTCAGTGCTGAGCCACCGCTCCAGCCCCTTTTTCTAACTTCTTAGGTGCTTGTTGAGATCACTGCTTTTCATCCTTTTCACTTTAGTATGTATTTAAGCCATAAATTCCACGTAGCCATAACTTACCTGTGTCCCACAAGTTTTAACAAGTTATATTTTTATCTTTAGACAGTTAAAAATACTTTCCATTTTCAATTGTGATTTCTCTTGGCCCATTGATGATTCAGACATTATGCTGCATAATCTTTAGATATCTGTGGCAGTTATTGTTTTCTTTTGTTAATTATGTGCAACTTCATTCCACTGACAAAAATATGATTCGATTTTTTAAACATTTGTTGAAACTTACTTTATGGCCTTAGAATATGGTGATCTTAAGAAAATGTTTCACATGAATGTGAAAAACATGCACGTTCTGCAGTTGCTGAGTGCAGTGTCCATATGCCTGAATTAGGTCACTTATTTGTCACGTGATTCAAACCTTCTGTATCTCTACTGAATTTGTGTTAGCACATTCTGTCAGTTACCTGGACATGTACATTAAGATCTCCCACTGCGATTATGGATTGGTCTAGAACTTAGAACTGTCATGATTTTGCTATATATATATATAAAGCAAGCAGGATTTTCGTATATATCTGTTGGACTGTCCGCTTTTAAAGAGTCCTAATGTCTATTAATACTCTTGGATTTTTTGGTCTACTTTTTCTGTTATTGATATAGCTTTTTTTGTTTAGTAGTCACATGATATTTCCCCATGCTTTTACTTTCAACTTTTTTTTTAAAGAGAAAGGGATAGGGAGAGAGAGAGAGAAACAGAGAATCAATTTTATTCCGTTTTTCACGTGGCTTTCGTTCCTCAGACACTTTGTTGTGTACGTGGTGCTGGGGTTTGAACCCACGTCCTCACGCATGCCAGGAAAGTGCCGTAACTGCTGAGCCACCACTCCAGCTCCTACTTTCAACTTTTCTATATTTATTTATCTATTTGGATACCAGAGATTGAACCCAGGGGCACTTAACCACATCCTTAGCCCTTTTTATTTTATTTTGAGATAGGGTTTCACTAAGTTGCTGGCTGGCTTTGAACTTGTGATCCTCCTGTCTCAGCCTCCTGAGCTGCTGGGATTACAGGTGTGTGCCACCACTCCCAGCTACAGTCCTTAATTTAAAATAAATCCAGGGCTAAGGATGTGACTTAGTGGTAGAGTGCTTGTCTTACATGTGTGAGGCCCTGAGGTCTATCCTTGGCATCACCAAAAAATAAATAAACAAATAAACAAATTTTAAGCAGTATACATTTATATTTTTGCTTTACTATTAAGTGTGAAAATCTTTGCTTTTTAATTGGAATATTTAGTTCATTTGCAGTTAATGTAATTATAGACATATTTGAGTTTGAATCTACCATCTTTCTGTTTGTTTTCTGCACTCTTTACTCTTTTTAGATGTGTTAAGTATTCATTATTATTATCCCATTCCCTTATCTTTTAGCTGTTTAGATATGCATTCTCTTGTTATTTACTCTAGAAAATTGCAGCATTAATCTTAACTTGTTAAAATATAATATAAAGTTCACTTATGCTATTTCCCAGACAATGCAGAAACTTTACAACTCTTCCCCCTTCTCTTGGGGGTGTTCTCATTGTCAATGATTTTTTATTTTACATATGTTTTGA
The DNA here is from genome assembly GCA_004027875.1 of Aplodontia rufa. Taxonomy (NCBI): domain Eukaryota; kingdom Metazoa; phylum Chordata; class Mammalia; order Rodentia; family Aplodontiidae; genus Aplodontia; species Aplodontia rufa. The sequence continues at coordinate 17,053 of PVKS010015637.1, read as the reverse complement.
ATTTCATGAGAAATTATTTTTTGAAATCATTCCATATTCGCTTCCTATTTGGGAAAGGGGGCACCAGTAACCAGGGAACCCAGGGGCACTCAACTGAGCCGCATCTTTATTCCTTTTCATATTTTATTTTGAGATAGGACCTCACTAAGTTACTGAGGCTGGCTTTGAACTTACGATCCTCCTCCTCAGGCTCCCAAGCCACTTGGATTACAGGCATGCACCACCGAGCCCTACCATATTAATTTGGTTTTACCCACATATTTACTCTTCTTTTCATTCTTCTGTTATCTTGCTTGCATTTGGGATCATTTTCCTGTGGCCTGGAGAATCCTCTTTGGTGTCACCTCTAGTGTGCTCCGTTGTGGTGACTTTTCTCAGTTTTCACCTGAAAAATATTTATTTTGCCTCTGTCTTTGAAGAATTTTAGAGCGGTGGATTCGCATTCTAGATTGGCAGTTGTCTTCTTTTTGTGCCTGACAATACCATTCCATCGCTCTTAACTTTCATTGTTTCTGTTTAAGAGTCAACTGAAATCTTAATATCTATTGTTTTGAAAGTAATTGTCTTTTTCTCCTCTGGCATTCTGAAGGTTTTCTCTTTGATTTCTAGCAGTGTTTTCCTATGATGCACCCTAGGTAAGGTTTTCTGTATGTTCATCCTGTGTAGGATTCAAAGATCTTGATTTTGTGGTTTGATGTCTTTCATCCACTTTGGAATGTTTTTAGTCAGTATCTCTTCACATGTTGTTTGTAGCCTTGTCCATGCATAGAGCAGGGGTGGAACTGAGAGAGCTCTCAGCCATATGGAGACAGGTGGACCTAGATGAACCTCTGACCTCACCACCTTTCCTGTGTCCACACCTCTTTAGTCATCCGGTCTCCTCACCCTCTAAATACACTAATCAGGCAGCCATGTACATTCATCCATCCTCAGAAGGTGCTGAGACAGGCCTGGCCATTCTCCCCAAAGCAGCTCTCACCCACACACTACTCTTCAAATTCCAATTCCCTTTCCCTTCTGTTTTTCTTTTGAGCAATCATGGTGATAGTCAGTTCTCATTATATGCAGATTTGTGTATCTGCAAATTTGCTTATTTGTTGGATTTTATTTGTAACTCCAAAATCCATGCCCACAGTGTGTTTGTGGTCATCTGCAGTCATGTGCAGAGTGGTGAGAAATTTGAGTCACCCAACATGTATATACCCAGCCAAGGTCAAACAAGGCGACCCTTGGCCTTCTTATTCCAGCTCACATACTGTTAAGAAGCAAGAAGCAACCTTTCTGTGAACTAATTTGTCCATGTTTTTCATAGTTTTGTGCCTTTTTTTTTTTTTTTGGTAATTTTGCCATTCAGAATGACTCCCCAACACAGTGCTGGGGTGTGGTCCAGCGTTCTAGTGTTCCTAAGTGCAAGAAGGCTGTGATATATGTATTTAAGAAAACATGGGGTGTCCTGCTTCCAGGTACCCCTCCGCTTTGCGGAGTCTCTGCTCTTCTTCCTAAATAAATCCTACTCCTTTTACTCCTCAAAAAAAAAAAAGAAAAAAGAAAAAGAAAACATGTATCCCAGGCATGGTGGCACACACCTGTAATCCCAGCAACTCCGGAGGCTGAGGCAGGAGGATCACAAGTTGGAAGCCAGCCTCAGCAACTTAGCTAGATCCTGTCTCAAAATAAAAAATAAAAAGGACTGGGGATGTATCCTAGTGGTAGAGTGCACCCCTAGGTTCAATCCCCAGTATCAAAAAAGGAAAAAGAAAAACATGTGCTACATAAGCTTTGCTTAGGTGTGAGTTGGGTTCTGCTGGCTGGAGTTCAATGCCAATGAGTCAACAGTATATATTAATTGTTGCCTTAAACAAACATGCACACAAAAGCAAGGTTATATATTGATTGATTGCCAAAAATGTCGAGACCAGGGCTCGCAGGAACTTAACCCTATATTTCCCCTAGGGGCAGTTTATTCAGAATTCCCTAATTCACTGTTCCTGACAACTTTACAGATCAGAATTGCCGTGAGTAGTGAGAGTCAATTGTATGTGACATTGTGTGTTACACGTTTGTTTATTACCTATCTCTTCCACCAGAATATGAGTTCAAGGAAGGCAGAGGCTTTGCCTAAACTGCTCAGTACTTGGGTTAGAGTAACACCTGGCACATTCAGTAAGTGACAGGAAATCAAGCGTGTACAATCATTTTTAGTATCAGATCTGAAAAGAAGTTTAGGGAAAGGTTTGAGAAGGAAGAAACTGATAAAAAATGTCTAAGATGAATTGAGTTAGGCAGCCATCTGGGGAAAGGGCCAGGGTCCAGTCATACGAATTCCTGAGGTAAGAGCCCCTCTGCTTGAATAACGTGTTCAGAAACCAAAGGGGGCCAACATGTCTGGGGTTGGCGGGAGAAGTGTTGGAATTTAGAACAGTAATCAGTTAGGGTTTGTTCACCACTCTCTCCTAAGTGCTAAGAAGTGTGACTGTGACATAGAACACACTCAGGAAAAATGTGAGTGCTCACACGTGACACGAACGCTACTCGCCCATCCCTGGCAATGTAGATTAGATTCACCCCTTGGGAAGGCAGGTGGTTGAGAAGCCCTGAATAAACATTTTGTTTCTTCCTATCTTCTGTGAAACAGAACAGAGATTAAATAGGGCTGTCCACTGGACACAAATCAAAAGGGGAGAGTGACCTCACAGCCCCATGCAGTAGACTGCTGTTCAGGGCTGAGGTCTGAATTTGTGCGTGACCTCACAATGTCCAGAGTGGGGCCCAGCCGGCTGCCACAGTCTCAGTCCACCATGCTGAAGGCCCTGTGGCTGCTCCTGTGCTTTGCAGTGCCAGTGTGGGGGTTCTACGAATCTGTCAGCTGCCCCCATAGCAAGCAATGCCGGAAGGCTCTGCTCACCAGCAACGATGTCCTCCTCCAGTGCAGCTCTGTTGGGGCACGCTGGTACTTCTTCTTCACACAGACCAGAAGTGGCTGGACCACCACTATCAATGCCAGCGTCTCCAACATGGTAACAATGCCTGGAGGAAATCTTATCATTAGGAATCCAGTGCCCTCCCAGACGGGCCTCTACAGCTGCTGGAACAAGAACGGCACCCAGGTGACACAGTATGAGATAGATTTCCAGGATGTCACCACCCTGTTTATCACACACAAAGGCCTGGGCCAAGAACCCCTGAAGAACGAGACCCTGCGCCTGGGTCGCAAGGAAATGATCTTTACCCGGTGGGAGCCCTGGCAAGATTGCAACCGCTGCGAGGTGCCCGGGGAACGCAAGCGCCTGGGCTTCTGCTACATCGCGGAGCCCCTTGAAGAACCCGTGCCCTGTGGGCTCTTTCTGGGACAGGTGAAGCTGGGGTCCACTCGCTTGCGGCCTGAGATGCAGGTAGAGGCCTGCCAGGTGCCCTGCAGCTTGCACCCTTCCTACAAGGGGGAGTACGTTACCTTTGACAGCTTCAGTTTCAACGAGGAGTCAGAATCTGTGTTGCTCACCTGCTCCTTAGGATCCATCTACAGGTGATAGAACCTAGTTGCCAACCCTGCCCCAGCCTTGGCCGGGGTCTTCCAGCCCGGGGGCCTCTGTGGGTCATCTAGAAGGGAGGACGGGGTTCTATGCAGGTCAGCCTTGAAGGCTCCGGGGCCATCAAGGGAGAACTGGGCCCTGCCTTCAGGAAAGACCTGAGCCCTGGGGGTGTCTGGCTGGGATGGGAGGAGCCGGGCAGAGTGATGGGGCTGTCATGGGAAGGCCAGGCACCCCCATGGGGGTGGGGTGCTTCTGAGAAGCCCTTGAGTCATCTGGAAGGGTCGCCAAGGCCCTGGAGGAGAGGATGGTGCCCCCACGGTTGCCCTTCAGGGCCCATTTCCTGGAGATGGTGCTCATGTTCTTGTCTCCCCTCTGCCTCTTCTTCCCAGTCCCTATTCCCTGCTTGTCCCCCAGCAGGTGCAGGGCATCCTCAGCAGCCAGCCCCTAGACAACATCCTCTCCCACTCCATCCTCCTGTCCCGGGAGTTGTGGACTCCAAGGAGGTCTATTTTAAAATGGGGCCCCTGTACTTGGAGGCCAGGGGGAAGGAACATGGCAGTGTAGACCCTAAATCCCATATACTTGGCCATGGGGTCAATGCCCAGGGCAGCCCTGCCTTCGTGGGACATTTGTCAGGGGAAGCCTGAGCTACATCTGAGGCCACTGCAGCCTCAGGCTCTGTGGAATGTGTCCTCGACTCCTCCACTCGGTTTTCTTCTTGTACACTCCAGCTGTGACTTCTGGTCCTCTCTCTCTGGGATCTTTGTCCCTTCCACCTTCCTTCCTCCTTCTCTAATAATAGAAGTGATGCCACCTTCCTAAGACCAACACCATTCAAGGGCACAGGCACAGGAGTGTGAGCCCCTCTGCCTCTGTGGGGACACCTGCTCCATGTCACTCCACAAGGAGTACCAAGTGCAAGCCTCAGGGAATGAGAACAGAATGGAGGCAGGTCACAGAGGAACTGAGGTGGGTGGTGGCCTTCCTTGTGAGGTGACGGTCTTGGGCTCTGGATTCTGCCAGGTTTGGGCTCACAACCCCAATTATGCCATTTTCCAAGCTGGGTACTTTGGGCCTGTGGCTTCTCTCTGGGCCTCAGTTTTTCTCATCCATAGAATGGGGGCACATTAGTTTCCTAGGGCTAACAGCACAAATTCCCATAAACTGGGTGGCTTAAACAAAGAAATTTATTCTCATTTCGTTCTGAAGGCTGAAAGTCTGAACCCCAGATGTCAATAGGGCCACAGCGTCTCCCTCTCATAGAGTCCCTGCCTCTTCCTAGCTGCTGGTAATGCCAGAGATCCTGGATCCTTCCTTATCTTGTCACTGCCTTGTTCTAGTCTCTGTCTCCTCCATCGTCACTTGGCCCTCGTCCTGTGTCTAACCTCTCTGTCCAGCCTCCTCCTTGCATGAGGACCTGGGGTCTACCCTACGACAATAAGACTAATTTTTACTAATTACTTCTGCAACAGCTGAACTTCCAAATGAAGTCATGTTCTGAGGTCCTGGGAAGGATATGAACTTGGTGGGGGAGGGAGGGGACACTACCCAAAACACTTACAGGGGTCCTGCCAGCCCCAGCCTTGGGGTCATTTTGATGTTTAAGAGGGCTAGGGACAGGCTCACCACCAGTGTCTAGTCTGACAAAGAGTCCCCATGTGGCCCAGGTGTTAGCTATTGTTTTGTGATTTTGGCCGGCCTCGCTGGGATACTGGGGAGTTATCACCTGGTGAGGAACTGCTCTGTCCTGAGGCCACACAGGGCTTCCTGTGGGCCTCATTCACTTATTCACTCAGCATCTTTTGACTGTCATTGATATGCTGAGTACAGTCCTAGGGGCCTGGGAAATAGCACCAAGTGGGTTACCTTCATGGAGCAAGAACTATATTTTTATTTCAGGATGAACAAAACATAGTTTTTGGGGGAGGGTACCAGGGATTAAACCCAGGGGCACTTAACCACTGAGCCACATCCCGAGCCCTTTTTATTTTTTATGAGACAGGGTCTCACTAAGTTGCTGAGGCTGGCCTTGAACTTGTGATCCTCCTGCCTCAGCCTCCTGAGCCACTGGGATTACAGGCATGTGGCACCATGCCCCGTGGAGGGCATTAAAATTGAAAGAAGGAGGTCAGGGAAGACCTCACTGAGAGAGTGCCATTTCAGCTAGGACTGAAAGAGGAGGGAAAGCAACCATGTGGACCTAGTCAGAAGGAACAGCCAGGCTGGAGGTCCTGAGGCAGGACTGTACCCAGAATGTCTGAGAGACATCTGGACATCTGAGACACCCTCTGTTCTTTAGCCATTCTGAGCGTGTTCTGGGCTGGGCAGTGACTCGGGATGTGGAGGAGATGAAGCCAGGCAGGTAAAGGGAACAAGTGTTTCAAAAAGGCAGTGGTCTTGCTAATCCCTCCAAATAACTCAGAGAGAGATGCAATCATTAATCGTGTTTCCATTGTCAGCTGAGAAAACAGATGCTCAAACTGAAGCCCTTGGCTCAGGTCACCAGCCAGCAGGGGGTGGTGCTCAGAGGGCTCCCGTTGTGCACCCCATCCTGCAGAGCTCCGTGAGGGAGCCCTGTTCACTGTTCCCCAGGGGGGAGGAGGTCACTGTCTCCACCTCCCTTTGCACATCAGTCCTCCGTTTTCTCCCTGGGACATTGCAGCTGACCTTGTCCTCCCTGCAGGCCCATCATGTGGGAAGCCAACGGCACCTCCTTAACTTGGCAGGGCCAGCTCTCTGGCCAGGACTTCAGCACCCTCCTGGACACCTCCACCGGCGGCCGGCAGCTGCGGATCTTCCAGCCAGCCATTTACAAGTGCTACGTACACCAGGAGTTCATGGCTCAGTTCAGCCCCATGATCAGTCCAGGGATGCTGAAGGGTGAGGAGAGCGAGAGCAATGACCAGAAGTGGCAGGTGGGGAAGGTCCTGGTCCCGCGAAAGGAGGTGGACTCCGTTCTCAAGGGCTTGAAGCTAATGCTGCTCGTGGTCTCCGTCCTGGCCCTGGTAGGGCTACTGTTCAGGCTCTTGCACCCTGCTTGGGGCAAAAGAAAGAACTGGGTCCTGCTTGTGAAATAAAGCGAGCGTGCGCTTTCCAAGGGGACCCCGCTTCCTTTTCATTTATTGCCTCCATTGTCCCCTCGATAGTTCCTGCCCACCCCATTTTGAGATGTGAACCAAAACACACCTGGGGCAGTAGTGGGGGCCAATGAGCCACTGCCTGCTTCAGGCCCCACTCGGCTGGTGGGTGAGGGTCAGAGCGAGGCTATTCCCAGGTGACTGTCAAACGCCATCAACTGGGGCCAGGCAGAGGATACAAGTGGTCGAGGCCCACCCAGGTCTTCAGGACTTCCCCGCTGACCTTCCCTGCTTGTCCCTTTGCCCCATAATTGAGCCCAGCCACGGCTTTCAGGTCAAGCCACGGTTCTCCAAGTCTGGGTCCAGGGTGGCCTGAGCACTTGCCATCCTCCTCGGCTCTTGCAGTGGAGGAGGCCCTCTGAGAACCCGCCACAAAGGGACAAGGTACCACCCTGGAATGTCTCCCCACTGAGAATGAACGGGGGGGGGGGGGGACTTGCTGGGAAGCAGAGGCTGAGAATAGCAACGATAATAACAGCAAACACTTTTGGACCTGGTGTGGTTGAAACTTGAACATTTCCTAAGCATCTTGGCCCTACGGCCACCCACGAGGCTGCTGCCAACATTAGCCTTGTTTTGCAGCTGAGAACATCAAGGAACAGGAGGCACAGCCACTTGCTTAAGGTCACACAGTGAGCTTGGGAAGGGCCAATGATGGGACAGTGAAAGGAAATATCTGCTCCCAGCTGGCTCCCAGGAATCCCCCACCCCGGTGCCCCAAACCTACAGGAGCCCCTGTTGTGCTGGAGGTGGAGCAGTGAGAGCCAAGCAGGGGCCCATGCCTGGGCTGATCTGCACAGCACTGATGGTCACATGTCCCGCAGCTGAGGCTGCCAGTCCTGCCCTGTGGTGGGCAGTTCCTAAGGTGACCCCATGACTTGCCACCTCCTGGTATCTACATCTTGGCACAAACCTCTCCCCTTTGTGTGGACCAGCAGCGTATGTTAACAGTGTCGGACCTTTTGCTTTTTTATTTTTTTTAATTTTAAGACAGGGCCTTGCTAAGTTGCTGAGGCTGGCCGCAAACTTGCAATCCTCCTCCCTTAGCCTCTCGAATCATTGGATTCCAGGTATGTGCCACCATGCCTGGCTTTTAGGAACAGGTCTTTATTAGAAATGAGCTGAGAGCCATGGGAGAGGAACACAATCAGATATCCCTTTGAAGTGGTGATTCTCACAAGATAGAGATCCTCGTAGGTAAGGGTGGACAACCCCCAAGCTGGGGCAGGAAGTAGCAGCCACTTTGTAGGTGACCAATGGGACAATGAGAAACTTTCACCACCAAGTGGTAAGGCCTGCCCCTGCCACACTCAACCTCACTGCAGGGTGCAGCCTAGCATACAATCCGCCCCACATTCCACATTTTGCTCTTTATTTTTTTGAGCTGGGTATCACTCTATCACCCAGGCTGGTCTCAAAATCCTGGGCTCAAGCAATCCTTGCCCTTCAACCTCCTGAGTAGCTGCGAGTAAGGTGTACACCACTGAGCCCAGGTTTTCTATTGTGAACCATCCTATTTTGCCCTTTTATGTATTTAATTTTTAATTTCTCAGGCCTACATTTTTGGGGATAAAATTACTAATAAATATATTTCCAGTACTGTAGGCTTTTTTAAGAGAGAGGGACAGTGAGAGAAAGGATCAATTTTATTTAGTTTTTCACGTGGCTTTCGTTGCTCGGACACTCCATTGTGTTCGTGGTACTGGGGTTCGAACCCGTGTCCTCATGCATCCCAGCCACCGCTCCAGGGCTCCCCACCCCCGCGGCAGTTCTACTTTCTGTGCTATCAGTTATCCATATTCTCAGTTCCCTGCTGTCAACTGTGGTCTGTCAATAGTACGTGCAATATTTCTGGAAAATTCCAGAAATAAACAACTAACATTTATTGCTAATAAATAGCTTGTATAATCATAAAGGTTCTATTTTATGCTTAATTTTTGTTGTTACTCTCTCACTGTGCATAATTTGTACATTAACCATGGCTGTGTATGTACAGGAAAAATAGTACATATAGGGTTCAGTGCTATCCATGATTTCAGGCCTCCACTGGGGTCTTGGAACACATCTTTTCCATATCATGGATAAAGTGGGGCTACTGCACTTGGCCTTGCTCTCTAGCTCCTCTGATCGGCTGGAAAAAGAGAGAAGAAGGGGGAAATATTCCCTTCTTTCTTCTGAAGTTGCATAAATGCAGACAAGGCTGCCACCACCCTGTATGTCATCTCGTGTAAATTTTATAAAGGCTCCCTCCCCATGGGCACATCACCATGCCAGGATACTGGCTTGGCGAATAGAGCATGCACTGGGTGCCTCTTTGTCCCTTGGCTGGATGATTTGCATAGCACTTGACTATTACAATTCCACAAGGCAACCTGAATACAGACACTTTTTCCATCGTGAAATTGTCCTGGCAAATGAAGAAGTTCTGTGTGATTCTGTATTAGTCGGTATATGATAGGTTCTGCTGCAGTAATGAGCAGGATTAAACACAGGATTAAACCAGGATTAAACACAAAGGTTTGTTTCCTGCTCATATTGTAATCAGATGTGACTTTGATGGCCTTCTTCCACAGGTGACTCAGGGCTCCAGGCTTTCATCTGAAGAACTGGTTTCCAAGGTCACTACAGAATGAACAGAGAGTACATAGAATCAGGTAGAGGGATAGCACTAGGCCTAGAAGTGTCATTTGTTTTGCCCATATTCCATTGGCTAGAACTCAGTCATATGATTCTTTATTTAAATGCAAAGAAAGCTGGGAAATGTGGCCCTTCAGCAAGTGTCTGAAGAGGAGGCAAGTTGTTGGGCATGTGACCAATTAATGCCATAGGTCAGGTTTCAGAAATTGAGACCATGTCCTCTGAAAGTGATTTGAAATGCCAGAAAATATCTGTAATTCTGACACCTTACACATACTAATAATTTGTTTACCTGAGAGTAACATTTAAATTGACTTCAACAACAACAACAACAAAACCTACCTGATCTAAAAAGAAAAGAAAAGAAAAAATCTACTTCCTGGCCAAAGAAGTACTTCCTGGCTAAAATAATAATAATAATAATAATAATAATAATAATAATAATAATAAAAAATAATAAATCAACTTCTCTGGATTCCTTTTTTTTTTTTTTTGTATTAGAAATTGAACCCACTAAGCCACATTCTTGCCAAGTTTCTGAAGGTCTCCCTGAGTTGCTAAGGTTGGCCTCAAACTTGTGATCCTGCTGCCTCAGCCTTCCAAATTGCTGGGAATTACAGGCGTGTGCCATCACCACACCTGGCAACTTCTCTGAATTCCTAAGCCTTATATCTTATTGCTTCTTTGCTCAGACATGAGAGGAACACTGGCATCTTCCTCTTTAACCACATTTAGATAAAATTAAATCTTTCAGTCTTATTAGAGAATTTCAGAGGCTCCATATCCTCCCCCAAGAGCTCAAACTGCACCCTTTTGGCCTTTACGTGGGTTTCTGGCCTTGGTTTCCTTGAATTCATAAGGAAAGCCAAGACAATCCTACATCTGCCTAAAACCCTGGTCACGGCCATTCACTGGTCCTCGAATCAGACGCTCCTCCTGGCCTACAAGACACATAGAGACGGGAAGTTGCTGCTCACTTCTCGCTTTTGTGGTACCATCTGTCTTGCTACCATCCCCTTCTGGCTCCAGTCAAACTGGCTGCCTCAAAGCTGCTCATAACCCTCCTCATTATGCTGTGCCCTCCATCTAGAAACTCCTTCCTTTCTCCTCTCCATTAAGTCTAATCCCCCAGGCCTCAACTCTGGCACCATTGCCTGGTGGGTCCTTCCCACCACATAGGCACTTTCTGAAAGGTCTCTGAATCTCCCTAGCTCCCCACCTCCCAAGCTTTGGATTGAATGATGCTTTCTGGACTTCTTCAAATGGAGAGAGCCATGCAACTAGTTTCAGCCAATGAGCTATGGACTGAAGTCAAGCAAGTGACTTCTGTGCCACCACATTTAATTGCCAGAATAAGGTCCTCTAGGGTCCTCTTTCCCACTGTGAAGAACCCAGAAAGATTGAGATGGAGGTTTTTCTGCTAGTCTGGATTGAGGAATTGAAGAGACATGGAGCAGAACTCCAACGGACCAGTGATAGTCACGGCACATAAGTGAGAAATAAAAGTTTGCTATTATGAACCACTAAGATTTGGGGGATATTTGTTATCACAGCATAACTCAGCCCATCCTGACTGATACAATCTTCTTCCAAAAATCTTGTCAGTTTTCCAATCTTTCAGTTGTTTCTGTCACTGTGGGATTGATATTTTTCTTTAATCTGCTAAACTGACAGCTCCATGAGGTCAGGAATTGTTTTCCCATTGTAGCCCCAGCTCCTGATAGAACAGGAATGTAGTAAGTACTCAATAAATTTGTCAACATATTGAAGGAAGACATGAATGAGCAATAATCTTAGGAGGTAGTGTTGATTACCCTTATTTTACAGGGAAGGCACAGAAGGTCAGAATGGTTGTGTTGGATGCTCAGTGTCACAGCACAGCTAAGTGACTCAGAATCCAGGTCTGAGTCCAGAGCTTGGTACTACTATGTGCTACTACCTGTCCTAAATGGGAAGATCTCAGGGTACCAGCTCCTGGCACTTCTTTCTAAGGGCCTTTGGCTTTCCCACCAAGGCATGTCTCTGTGTTGATGATATTAAGGACTAAGGGGCTTGGAAATCTACGGGCAATTAGACATCTATCTTAGAATGATCCACAGCTAACTGGCCAAGGCAAGGAGATTCAGGGTGAAGGGAATGCTGCTCAGCATTTTTTTTTTCCTCACACAGTGTCTCTCTGCCTTTTATTATACCTCTTTTTAAAAAATAGTTGACATTTAAAAGCTCAACCTCTGCCAGTATTAAGGACTGCACATATGTTTCCCTCCAAAATTCATATGCTGAAATTCTAATCCCCAAGGTGATGCTGTTAGTAGGTGGCCTTTCAGGAGGTAAATCTTTGATAAGATTATGTCCTTGAAAGAAACATAAAAGAGCTTGTCTTTTCTCTCTCCACTCTGCTGTGTGTGGACAGCGCAGGAAGACAGCCATCTGCACACCAGGAAGCAGCCTCCATCAGACTCCAGATCCAGCAGCTCCTTGATCTTGGCCTTCCCGACTTCCAGAACTATAAGAAATAAATAAATGTTTACGTCTATGGCAATCTATCACAGGGACTGAGAGCCAGGTTCTGTGCCAAGAGCTTTAGGTTCAGAAGCTGGGGCATCTTCACAGCCATTCCAAATGGCTCCTATTTTTCACAGGAGGAAACTGAAACTCAGAGAGGTGAATTCATTTGCCCATGGTTGCAAAGTTCATCTATCAGCTATGGGATGCAAAATAAAATATCCCCCAAATCTGATTTCAGAAAGCATTTTTCATTGTTTTACAAGTATGTAAACTAGCTGGACAGGGCTGGTCCCAGCTGGGATTGTTCATACTTCTCTGATCAGCAGCAGGTTGGGATTGGCTCTGCTGATCTTCGCTGGGATCTCTCACTTATTTGGGGGTCTGTTCTCTGTGGGCTGGACTAGATGCCATCAGCTGAGATGACCGGGCACTTCCCCACAGGATCTTGCCTCTTCCCATAGGCCAATCCAGGCTTGTCCCCAAGGTGGTGGCAGGGGTCCAAGAAAGCAAATGAGGGTACAATGCAATTTGAGGCCCCAAAGAAGAATGAGCACATTTATCACCAGGGACTGGGCTCGGGAAGTCTCTGCCATGGGACCTAAAGGTCAGAATTTTGGAAGGTTCCCAGGCAAAACTGGGTTGAACCACATGTAACCAATTATCTACCATTGTGTAAGAAACCACACAAAACTCAGTGGCTCAAAGCATCATTCCGTTTATCTCTTCCTTCTGGGAGTGGGTGACAGAGGCTGGGCTCAGCAGGATGCTTCTTCTAACCATGACTGGGCTCTCCTGTACCTCTGTGGTCTGCTCCAGGAGGCTACGTGGCAGTTTTCTGGGTAGCCGTCAGCCTCCCACCCTCCACCAGGTTAGCCCGGTTATGTCCATGAGGCCATGGCAAATGTCCAAGACACTGAGTGGACGCTGCAAGGTTTCCAAAGTCCAGGCTGGTAACCAGCACAGCATCACTTTCCCTGCATTCTATTGGCCGAATAAGATGCAAGGTCAGCCCCAGATTCAAAGGGTAGAAATAGACTCCGTCTCTTGATGGGAAGACTTGCAGAGCCACAAGGTAAGAGCATACTCAGGAGGGAGTGGAGGAAGACATCCACGCTGCGTTCACTCTCCCAAACACAGTGAGTAGCACGTTGGGATTCCAACCCACGAGGCATGATAGGTTCACACAGCCTGCACTTCCAAGCTGTGTCACCTCTCTTCCCTTCCTCAGCTTCTCCCGCTCTCTCACATATGTTCCCTATTATTTGAGCCCTCCAATGGCCTTCTGTATTAGTCAGGATGTATTTGGCTGCAAGTAATAGAAATTCAAGCTAAGAGGGGATTTGTGGGCTCTTGGAATTGAGAAGGCCAGGGGTTGGATCTGCTTCAGGCATAGTTAAGCATACTTCAATGCAGATGCTCAAGATTGTCTTCCTCCATCAGGCATGGTGGCACACGCCTGTAATCCCAGCAGCTTGGGAGGCTGAGGCAGGAGGATTGCAAAGTTCAAAGCCAGCCTCAGCAACTTAGTTGCCCTAAGCAACTTAGCTAGACCCTGTCTCAAAATAAAAAATAAAACGGGCTGGGGATGTGGCTCAGTGGCTAAGCACCCCTGGGTTTAATCCCTGGTACCATCCACCAATTGTCTTCCTCCACCTCTCTAGTCCACTTCTTTCCTACATTGTCTTCATCCACAAGCTGCTGCTTCCCAAAAGATGAGAATCTCATCTCTTTCAATTAGAGAGAGAGAAGAGAGAATGAATTTTATTTAGTTTTTCATGTGGCTTTCGTTGCTCTGACACTTCATTGTATACGTGGTGCTGGGGTTCAAACCCGCGTCCTTGGTCATGCCAGGCAGGCACTGTAACCACTGGGCCACTGCTCCAGCCCAATGACAGTATTATTAATAGTTGTAATAATAATGGCATATTTACCATTGTTGGTCACTCTTCTAAGTATTTGGCAGGTGTTAACTTACTTTATTCTTGTGATACTCTGCAAGCCATAAATAATCACCACTCCTATTTTACAGATGAGGAGCCTGAGACAGAGGAAATCTGTGTCTACGGTTGCCTTCACTGGAAGTGGCGGGGCTGGGAGCTGAACTGTACCTTTCTGGCTCCAGAGTCCTTGCTCCAGACTGTCACATAGTTCAGGCAGAAAAATACTAGTGGTAGCAAACCGTCATTCACCATCACCTTTCAGTTCCTCCAGCAGGCCTGCGAGGAGGCGCTGTTGAATTCTTCATTTCACAGATGGGGAAACTGAAGTCCTGAGTGTCTCCATAAGCCTCTGGTTACACGGGGTCTCTGGGACTTGAACGCAGGCCGTGGAGTCCTGAATCTGCATCTGTTGCCCCCAGATCCCACCCTGAGGCCAGGGTGAAGCTAGCCTCTGAGAACTTCATGAAGCCAGGTGGGAGGGGACCCCCGGGCCAGCCCAGGGCTCTCACCAGCTGCGTGCCTGACTCTACCACCTCTCCCACTCGCCCTTCCACCGCTGCCTGGCACAGCCTTCCCGGAACCTATCTGTGGACAGACTGACCTAATGCAGGCTGGGCCAGAGGGGTGAAGCCAGGCAACCAGGCCAGTGGCTGGGCCTGAGTCACTGGGCAGGGCTCTCCAGAATGGCTGCTCTGAGTCTATGCCAAGGAGGGCATGGCGGGGTTCGGGGGGGGATGACACCTGGTGCCCCAGGGCAGCTGAGGTTCCTTCTGAGTCCTGCTCCACACACTGGCACGTGACCGTGACCTCAACACCCGGCAGACCCCTGCCAAACAGTCCTCGCCCACCACCCTGACAGGAAGCCTGGGCAAGATGCCAAGTTGTAGTTAACGCATTTATGAGAAACCGAGACGGGGCTATTTATAGCTTTTTGATTTATCTGCCAAGTGCGAACTGGGTAAACGTAATGTCATCTTCCCGGTGGAAAGATGCCTGCTAAACCCGGAGGCAACGAGCCTGCTCCTGTGCGGGCTCCGTGGGTTCTCGGGCCAACCTGAGGACCCAGGGAGAACGGGAAACTGAGGTCAGAGCGGGAGGGACGCTGACAGCACCACAGCTGGTACAAGGCAGGGCTGGGAACAGAACCCACCAGACTGCACAGCAGCCCCTACCCTGTGTCAGCTCCTTTTTTTTTTTAAGTTTTTTTTTTTATTAGAAGTATATAGAAATAGAGTTGAGCTTTAAGGACTAAACTCCTTTGCAGTTGCTGGTGGGAATCTCTGGAAACCTCCCTGCTTCCTACTATCTTCCTTCCCGCATCTCCACCCTCCTCTAGGCCTCTTTGATAATAAAATCTTTTCTTTTTCTCTTTTTTTCGTTCCTTTTCTTCTTTCTCTTTCTTTCATCTGTCTTCCATTCTTTCTTTCCTTCTTTTTTTTCTTTTGGTACCAGGGATTGAACCCAGGGGTGCTTAACCACTGAGCCACATCCCCAGCCCCTTTTTATTTTTTATTATTTTGAGACAGGGTCTGGCTAAGTTGCTCAGGGCCTCGCTAAGTTGCTGAGGCTGGCTTTGAACTTGTGATCCTCCTGCCTCAGCCTCCCTACTCTCTGGGATTACAAGTGTGTGCCACTGTACCAGTTTATTTATTTTTTTTAAAGGGGGGGATCAATTTTGTTTATTTCTCATCTGGTTCTGGTTTCTCCACACCCAGTTGGGTATGCGGTGCTGGGGTTTGAACCAGCGTCTCGTGCATGCCAGGTAAGCGCTCTAACCACTGGGCCACCGCTCCAGCACCCCGCTCCCCAGGTTATTTCTTGATCTCTGTGTTTTTTATTCGTTTGGGGCCTCACTATGTGGTCCCTGCTGGTCTCAAGCTCCTGGGCTCAGGTGATCATGCTCCCTCAGCCTCCCAAGGAGCTGGTACCACACATCCAGCTTTTGATTTTTTTTTTTTAATCAAAGCCAAATCATATTTCTCACAACAGCTAGCATTGGGATGGACTCGTGTGTGCCCCAACTCCTCCACATATGGAAACTCCCAGCTGCGGTCAACTCTCGGGTAAAGGCCGTCACTACCCCCACTGTACAGGTTTAGGCTCTTAACGCACCTGTTCAGTTGGAAGGCAGGCTGGCGCCTCGGGGCTGAACATCCCGTGCAGCCCCTGCCATCGGTGCCCTGCAGATGTTGGGGTCAGATGTCTACAATTCAAGCGAGGGTACCCGAAATGAATCCAGAGACCACCCACCTGGGGGTCTGATGTTTGGTGGACACTTACTCTGCAGGGATCTCTCACGGCAACAGGTCCACAGAAGAGGACCCCGGTGCAATGACTTTTCACAGGTCACCTCTCTGCCTCCATTCCCCCATCTGGGAATTGAGGTCAGGACCCACGCACACCTCATCCTTATTATAGGGAGGGTGGAATGAACTGGCGAGGGTGGGCTGCGAATCTCAGGGCCCGGACGGAGCACCTGCTTCATAGAGGTTTCCTGTGGCTGTTGGGGTGTTGATTCAGCCCTGGGTGGGATACGGGTGAAGCTCTCCCTGGCTGGGTGTGCCCATGGGGAACATTCCAGGCCTTCCAGACCTGGTCCCCAAGCCTCAGTCCCCAGCTCTCATTTCATGGTCCCTCGGCTCCGACCTCACTGGGAGGATGAGACACTCTAATGAACCAGATGTGGTGACACTCCGGGGACGGGGGGTGAGGGCAGCCCTCTAGAATGCAGGCCTGGGACTCCAGGCCTTCTGTTCCGGTCACTGTGCCTGCCGCCGGCGCTCTTCCCTGTCTCTCCTCCTTCCTCCAGAGGCAAACAGCAGGCCCGGCTCCTGCCGTTAGGCTGTCCTTAGCCAGATGTTTATGCTGCCCTTCCGTGATTCATCCGTGCTACCCACAAAGCCGTTCTCTGTTGACTTCCTGCCCTACGCGGGGAGACTCTGATTCACACCACACCCGGTTCCCTGCGATGAGACCCTGTACCCTCTTGGGGCTCAGACTCTACCTCTGCAGACAAGAGCAGCTCGGAAGGTGGTTGTGAGGAGTTCCTGAGTGAATTCCTGCAAATCGCCCCCAGCAGGGCTGTGCCCACAGCAGGGCAGGGCCTTGGCAGTTGCTGTTGTCTTGAGTATCATCAGCATCGTTGCTGGGTCTCTCTTATTTGTATTTGTGATGTTTCCTCCTCCACCTCCTCCTTCTCTTCATCCACCACCTCCTCCTCCCCCACCACCTCATCCTCCTCCACCACTTCCTCCTCCTCCTCCTCCACCACCTCCATCACCTTCTTCTCCTCCTCCACCTC
>PVKS010015636.1:0-45621 GCA_004027875.1 Aplodontia rufa | reverse complement strand
AAAATATAATCATAATTATTTTTGTGTGCATATCTTTCACTAACATCATGATCAAATTTTTATTTTAAACAAGAAAAAATTTATATTTCTCTATGAAAGTGTTTTACATAAAATACACTACCGTATGATGTACAGACATAACAGAAACTCTTATTTGTACCCAATTCTGTCACTGCCTTCTCTAGCAACACCAATGACATTATGTGGGCAAATATTTGTCCAGAGTAAATACTACTTCTCCAAGCCTCCCTAGCAACAATTTATTACCATCTGTCTCAGCCAATGTGATCATAAAGGTTACGTGTATACCTGGGTCTCATCTTTCAGTGGAAGGAGGCATTCTTCTCCATGTTATTCCTCCTTCAGAAGATAGATGTGTAGTGATTTATCTTGCATCATCTAAATGAGCTCAAGTCCTTAAAATCATTGAGCAACTATGCAAAGAACTTCTGTTTCTGATGACTACATCATAGCAACTCAGAAATTTATGCTAAGAAGCTTGCTTTGATAATACATCATTGCTCATATATTACAATTAAGAAAACAATTTTACTTGAGATCTCATTCTTCAGTTATTTTCTGAATTAGACCAATTTAAATGTACACCAAAATTTTTTCATAATATACATCCATTTATTGGGATATTAACAACAAACAAAAATAATTAATAAGAGAATGACCAGTGTTTATGTGTGTACCTTGTTCACTTCATTTAATTAAATGCTATATAATTTACCAACGCAGCATGAGATTTTGAAATTTCTCATGGAAGTCAATTGTAATGTATCAACATTAGTATTATATACAATACACAAATATACCCTATTAACATACACATGGGCCCTTAATAAAGGGACCCTCTTGAAGAAACTATGGGTAAACGATCCAGAGATAAGTGTCAGAATTCTAGAGTTATTATTACTAAACTTTAGCAGCGTTATTACAGTTTTACAGATCTCAATGTCCTCATTTTTAAAAGTTTAGAGGAAATTATCCTTTTCCTGCAATAAATATCATTTATCTGAGACAAAATATTTTGTATGTTTGAATACAGTACCAGGTGCCAACACGGTTCATATGATAACTTTATGATATTAAAGCCTCTTTGAAATCTCATTTAGAATCTCTCTCAATCTCTACCTCCCAACCTGGTTTGGAGGGCTTTGAGTTTCATTTCTTTTTCATTATTCTGACTATGTTAAGAGCCCTCTGTATGGTTTGAATGACCATATAGGTGCAGAAGATGTAAAAACAGTACTAGACTGGAAGAAGGACCATGAATACTTTAGATTTGATTCTGCCACTGGTTAGCAAAATGACCTTAAGTAACGCATTTTAACATTCTGAGCATTATTATCTGTCCCCCAAAAGCATAGACAACATGCTTTTCATAATTTCTCAACTCTCTCTCTCTATAATTATATATGTGTTAAATATATATAAATATATTAAATTGTATATACGAAATTTTTTTAAGATGGCACTTTAAAAAGAAATCTATGTGTAGCCAGAAAAATGCATAGGTGTTAATTATTTTGTGGAGCTATACTGACATCGTTTGGTAAGGTTTTGTTGCTTATCATTTAATGTACTGATAAATAAATAAGAAGTTGGACAATTGCACGGTTGACAAACAGAACCACTCACATGTATTTACATCTGTCCATAGACTAATTTAGGTATCAAATTCATATTTATGAGAAATATAAGTTAAGAAAAAAGAGACTATATTAAGTAGTAAATCTAAATATTTTAATAATACTACTTATATAATTAAATTGTTAATAAAACATTTTCTCTATACAACAATGAATTACAAAGCTGGTAAGATTAAGCAGATAAGACAGTTCAAAAAACGTTCCACATAATGAGCAAGGTATTTTCTCTCCATGCCAATAAGAACAAATAACAATAACAAAAATGTAATTGGAGTATCAAGGAGAGAAAGTTCACTACAAATAATAAATAAATAAACATAAAATTGAAACTAACAAATATCACTCTGGTAACATAGCAGGTCTGGTGGCAATTTGACTTGGCGCTCCCGTTTTCACGCTTGCTAGTTGGGTGCAAAGATGGTACAGGAAAATATATGCCAGAAGAAGAAAAGAAGTATCCATTTAAAAAAAAAAAATTGCAAGAAGCAACTGCAGAATCCTGTTCCTGGGGTTGCTTTACGGACACGGGCGGATTAGATTGGGCTGATTACCTTAGCTGGAAACAGAGAGTCTTTCTGCCCTGCGGGGGAGGGGACGCCTTTCAGCGGAGCCCTCCTCTCGGAGGCGCCCTCCCCTCGCATTCACTTGCAAATCGCTGTGTGCCCGCGGAAGCAAGCACTTCCCTGGTCTCTAACCTTCCCATGGCGAGTGCTGCAGCTCCATCAGCAGAACCTTTCTCTCCGGGCGAGGAAGGGCTTTCCCCCCGTTTCCTTTCTTTCTTTCTTCTTCTTTTTTTTTCTCCCCTTAATCAGAAGCACTGAATGAAAGCCAATCAGAGAGAGAGAGAGAGAGAG
Source organism: Aplodontia rufa (assembly GCA_004027875.1). Classification (NCBI taxonomy): domain Eukaryota; kingdom Metazoa; phylum Chordata; class Mammalia; order Rodentia; family Aplodontiidae; genus Aplodontia; species Aplodontia rufa. The sequence goes on along the minus strand of PVKS010015636.1, from coordinate 43,109 downwards.
AGCTCGCCCCCGTGTTCTTCGGTTCCCTGCCGTCCAGAGTTAAAAGTGATGCTGGGAGAAAGCTTGAGTTAGATTGAAGTAGAATCAGTGATAGAAAATAATAGCAGAAAACAAACAAAAAGGACACATAGTGACAATTTCTCCAGGGTTATTTTGGCTGGAACCAACTTCCGCTATCCAGAAGCTGATAAAAAAGGTAGGAAGACTTCACCTCTTTTCTTTAACTCCCTTAAGGTCTTTTTCTTTTCTTCCCTTGGGGAAGATATGCTTGTTTTTAAGTTGTATTTAACAATTGTTTCAAAATAATGATCTTTAATAAATAACAACATAACTATTTACAATAGATTCCAGGAAAAGTGCTTTGAATATCTAGGTAATGCAAAACTGGATAAATTATATTTTATGCTCAACAGTGGGTCATGATATTAGAGTTTGCAAATTCATTCACTCTGAACAAATGCTAAAAATTATTATAGAGCATAAATTTGTCGTGCTTATACTTGTTTATTTTTATTTTAAAAATCAGTTTGAGAGAACATTGTTGTTGTGAACTCGAACATCTCCTAACATTACTTTGCATTCTATATGAATGGATTCACTCTGCACTTATTCATAGTCATAGTTCATTGTGCCTTCAGTATAAGGAGAGATGACAGGCAGAAGACAGATTCCTTGAAGCTGTCAATGGTCACTAAGCATCTACATATATATAGTAGATTGGCATTCATCAGAAATGGAATAGGCATAATACCTATATTCACATTTTACATCTGAGTCAGAATCATCAGGGGGCATAGATTAAGAGGGGGAGATTAAATGCATGTAGTCAGCAGTTGCAGCATTTATTGTCTCTGCTGCAATAAAATCCATATTTTATGTGGTGTTAAATTAATGCAGCATATTGCAAGTCTAAATGCCTGTCCCCAAGAAGTAACTATTGATAGCACTGTAAGTATGGGTAAAACACTGTCTGCAAGTGTTTTTATGCCTCTCTTTATCATTAAAAAAGGGGAGTCTATAGTTACACTGAGAGACAAACAGCATTTCAAACCAACCTATCATCTTTTGCTTAAAAAAAAAAATCTGTTTCATATAATTGTGGTCCTTCATTCCAGTAAAAGCTTTTAGTATCCAAATCTTCATCTCCATTACTTCTCAGGTTTTTGGAGATGCATTCATTTTCTTCTTTTTTCTTTTTTTCTCTCTTGAAGGATCTATATTAAAAATAATCTGTCCCTCAGATGCTGACAACTGTTATACTTCAATGCATATGTTAGTAGACTTTTTTCCCTTCACACCATCCCCCTCTCTATATTTCTTTAAAATGTAGCTACAGAGCTTCTCTGTGGTGAATAACACTTGGCAAGAGTGTGCTCATTTTTTAGGTCTGGTATGGTGAGGATTTTTAATTAGCAGAACTTTCATGAAAACATTATGTCATTGACATAGCTGCATGTTCATTTTTAGTTAAGGTGATGGGGGAAAAAAAGAAGAGATTACAGCCTAGGGAAATAGGTAAGAACTTGCAGGGATAATCTGTACCCCTTTGCCCCTACTGTAGTAAATGCGGCGCATATGTAGTCAATGTGCAATGCATAAGGAAATAGAGGCTTATGCAGGGAGGGAGGAGAGAAGGACGGGAAAGTGAACAAATATAAACAGCCTGTCTGTGGCTGAGGACACATCAAATGCAAAGCCACTCTGATGATAAAAATAAAAAGAAATGCTTCTTTCATTTGCTACCCCCCCCCCCAGCCTTGGCTGTGTTTGTAAAGTATGAGTCAATGTCTGCTTTCATTAAATCAGATACTTCTTTGGTTTCAAATACTTGCTGCTAACAAATTGACTTCCCTGGTGAATGCCTATGCCTTCCTTGACTCCAGTCAAATAATAGAATTCCATCCACTTGACATTAGGGGCAAAAAGCTGGGAAATATGAAAACTGTATGAGAATCCACCTACATATGTATATACGTGAGAGTAATGTTTAAATTACCTGGTACCTGATTAAGGCTCCAGGTGCTATTCCTTGATATTTATAAAAATTAACCGTTTATTATTAAAAATGGTGCTATACAGGTTTCAGTTTAATATTTCACTGTTAGGTTTTCCCCACACTGAGTCTTTCTTTTAAAAAAATAGATAAATGATTTTCTGTCTAGGAAGATAAACATTTCTGGCACATTATTAAGAAAGTTTATGTAATATGAAAGAGATATTTTTTCCTTCTTGTTAAAATTGAGATTTGAAACTGAAAATTTTATTTGTGAAATATGTGAACTCTGATGAAAATATAGGGTGACATTCTTGACCTTCACTTAATTTCTCATTTGAACAAATAAATAAAGCAAAGTATACATTACCTGGGGGATTTCTTTCTGTATGACTTACTTCCTATGTTTCTTAACCTACTTTGCAGCAAGCAATAGAACCATGTCCTCCTGGAATATGTCATTTTTATACCTTATCATTCCACTAGGCTGCAGCACAGTAACAGCAGTGGCTCTGAGGATGCTGATTCAGCAGCAAAGTGAACCATATTTTTAAGTGTTGTTATCAGTAACAGTGTTGCACAATAAACAATTAATACAAATCAAGAGTTGAAATTCAACCATCTCTGCTCTCTTAGGCTTCTAAAGTGTTAAACACAATGCATTCTTATTTTTACTAAGTGAATTGCATTCCGATAGTGTTGCCACATTAGAAGTGCTTGTAATTCATGGAAGCAAAGTATGAACAGAAAATATTAAAATTATTTAGGCCATTTATGAATAGTGTCATTCAGATATTTGATCTGAGTTTCAGGTGTACATTGTGAACACTATTATTGATTAACCCAAAGTATTTTTTGGAAAAAGGTTTTCAGATTGAATTTACTATTCAAATTATATTTAATAGTCCTGTCTGAAATAGACTGAAATGAAAAACCAAGTAGCAAGAAGGAGTCCCTCATTCTTGTTACATTTATATTGAAAAAATGGAAAATTTATTAAGCATTACTGTAATTGCAATACATGATATCTATTATGAATATTTTGGGGAAGAATCCAAAGTCTAAAGAAAAACATTATAAACCCGTAATTGAAAATTAAATTTAATGTACAAAAATCTGGTTTTCTTTTTATGGACACTTATTCAGACCAATAGGTTCATCTAGAAAATTTTATTTTGTCATAATTATAGTGACCTAAAACATACATATACGAAAAAAAAGTCCTAAAGTTAAATGTTTTTAAATGTGCCTTCTTTTTCTTTTCTTTCTTCTTTTTCTTTTTTTTTCCTACTTGAAGTATTTGGATCATGTTCAGAGAGCTTAAATACAACACATTTTGCTTTCAATCCAGTGAATTCAACATTCAAAACTGCAGATTTCTTTCATGCATATAACAAGAAAATTTTCAAACAAGAAGAAATGCTTGTTTAATAAGATAATATCAGCTCAGGGTCACCTCTGTACTCTTCTTCCTCTCTAACTCTACTGCAGCCTTACCTCACCTGACATTTTAACATGAGCCTTGAGTCCTTTACAATCTAGTGTGTTGTCTTTTTTAACTGGAGGATGCCCGAAGCATATAAGGCAATTTTGCTTTTGCCATACCTTGCTGGTCACTTCTCAAACCAACTAAATTTAAGAGATTAACATTTTAATACAATCAGATCAGTTACATTAAAGTTGTAGATTTCTGGGAATGTATGATCCTTAATGAAATGTTAACATTGATCAGTTTAAAAAATTTGACAGGGTTTTTTAACCTTTTTTTTTTTTTTTGTTTTGGTGATAACTTTTGCTTAACACTTTATTATCAACGTGACTTCTCACTAAAAATAACTTTTTGATTTTTTTAAGAATAAAGAGTTTTTTAAAAGAATTCCTTTAAATGTTTGTTCTATTTCTTTGTTGCAGTGTGAGGTCTTATCCTCTGTAAGACTAAGAAACACTTGTTAAACATTAACCACATTGGAGATAGAATAAAAAAGAGAGAGAGAAAAAAAGAAGAAACCCTGCAAGTTGAATAAGAATGAGTAAAATAGAATCACATTTAACATCATTTTAGCATGTAGATTTCCTTGAAAATAACGCTTCCTTGTGGGAGGTTGAAATGCATTCATGTAACAATCCCTTGCAGCAGAGATTCATATCCTTCAAGAGTTTGTCAGTAACATTATGAAGCACTTTACCAAGTCACGTGATCTCAATTTTCAATGCTTTTTTTTTTTTCCCCAAAAGCAGACTTGATTCTACAAACTCTATATGCTGCAGTTATATATAAAGTTAAATGACATTTCAAGCTTCAGGACAAGATTAAGTGATAGGCCATAAGACATAATACAACACTGTCTCACAACAGGAAATTCAGCATTAAATGACATGTCTAAACATTTCAGAGTCCTATTTATCCTCCTAAATTCAGCAGAACATTTTCTTTCTCTCCCTCCTCCCTTTTTCCTCCCTCTTCTCTCCCTCTCCTCCCTCATCTATGGCAATTACAAAAGTCTTTGAATACATTTTCCATGAGCTTTTTTATATTGCTCGTATACCAAATCATATTTCTGTAAATCTTGTGTTTTTATGGCCACATTATATACTGGATTTGTTGTATTATCATTTGCATCATAACATAGAGTACATGACAGTTCAATTGGCTAGAGCTTGTCCTTTAAAATGAAAGTAATTCTTATTATAACACTAAGACTTTTGAGGAGTTGAAATTGGCACCAATGTAGTTTCCTGCACTAGCAAAGAAAGTATGGGAATTCAGCTTTTATTAATGGAATTACTTCTGTGAATAATCAGACTGTACACTGCATAGACATGAATTATTATTCTCAGTACATCAGTTATTGATTGTGAATCTGTGTTGATTTACTGTAAGAGAGAATATTGAAGTTTTTTGATGGAGCCTTGATTTTAAAAATAAATTAAACATAAATTGCATGTTTCCAGAAAGCAGTTTCATTAGACATGTTGATTTTTCTTTGTTGTGAAAAACAAATACATCAGTTTTTAATTTGAGAAAAATGATTGATATGTAGGGAGAGCATGTCTACTTTCAATATTGTGGAGTGAAGAACTACCATTGCTCCTGATTTCCAATTAAAAATTTGGGAAATGAGTTGGAGTGATAGTCAGGTTAAGTAGAATGTGAGGCAAATTAAAATAATCAACAAGTTGAATAAGGTAAATATTTTAACTTGAATTATTCAGGTAATTCTCTACAGTCTTATACCACAATAAGTGTAAATACAAGAATTAAAATTCAAACTCAGGCAGTTATCTGAATAGATCAAAGCCAATCAACATATTTGCCCAGGTGATTAGAAAATTTTTGAGTAAATTTTTGTGCACAATGCTAATACAGCTTTTAAAAAGTAACCAATTGTGGGGCTGGAGCAGTGGATCAGTGGTTATAGCGGCGCTTGCCTGGCATGTGTGAGTCCCCGCGTTCAAACCACAGCACCACCTACTCAACTAAGTGTCAGAGCAATGAAAGCCATGTAAAAAACTAAAAATAAAACTGATTCTGTCTTTCTCTCTCTCATTCACTATCCCTCTCTCTTAAAAAAAAAAAAAAGTAACCAGTTGCATTTTTTCATATAATGCCACTCCAAATTAATCAGTTAAACTTCCTTTGAACCCATTGTAACTTCTGGGGTTTTAAAAAGTAACAAATATTTTGGTAATTTTTGGATCAAACTTCAAGTTTAAATGAGGAAAGATAATGTTTACAAGGTAATTTAACTTCTAAAGATAAACTTCAAGTTAATATGCTCATATTTGGATAAATATGCAAATATTTGAACTCTGAGGAATTTGAAGGGGTTTTGTTTTTAATATGTGAATCTTCAACCTATAAATTATATTCATAAATTATTTTATTAAAACATTTTCTTTAAATGAACAAAAGCATTACAGTTTTGCTACCTCTAACTCAGTTGGTTTAAATAAGTTGGTAATATAATTAAGAATATTAAGTTAATGCATTTAAAACCAGCACTGTGGCATTTATCTACTTGAGTGATGACATATAGGAATTAAACTATCAAACTTTTGGGGTAAATTCAGTGTACCAAATAAGAAGCTGAGTACATAATGATTAACCATTATTAGTCAAATATAAATTATATATATGTATATATATATATACACACATGTATCTATATATACACACATGTATCTATATATACACACATGTATATATATATATATATATATATATATATATATATATATATAATCTTACATCTTTCTAAAGCATAATTTGAGGGTTTTCCTGCGCTGTGGGTATCCTCCATCTATGGTCACCAGATTACATATTTTTCAATATGTAATCACCATCTAGTGAAAACCACCAATATGCAGATGTCATCTGTCTCTACTTAGCCTCGTAAATTTAAGTATTCCTTCAACAATAGGAACATATGGCAAATTTTTATTTCTTTATCTCCCCCTCAGCCAAGGCTTATTGTTTTTTTAGAGATTAATTAAAAGTTGAATGCTAAGCATAGATGTGTATGTAGAAATGTTCTTCCCTGTTTCTTAACTTTTGTTTTCTGTTCATTGCTCAGTGAGGAGAGTAGACTTTCCATAGAATTTCTGCACTAAATAAGTGACCACCCTTCATGGTGACATAAAGTTTTTTTGTATGGAGGCAGTAAAAAAAAGAAGAACTACTTTCTACAAATCTCTTCTAGCACTTATGCCTTTTAAAGCTGATCTATTAATGCTTCAAGAATTAATAACTAGATAGTAGTTCTACATAATTGTCATTAACTTCCAAATCACTAACAGGAATGTGTGTACACATTTAGTATTGAAAACAAATACAGGTCTGTATGTACAATTTTCAAAGATATATCAATAATAAAATGAAATAGTTTTCAAAATAATTCAAGATAATCTGTATGGAAATTTACTATTTTTAGTAATACAAAGAAGTTTGATACTATGATAAGGTAAAACCTACAATCATTAATTTAACTGTCTTTTCATTTTAGTCTATCATATATGTCTATATTTTATCATGAGTACATGTTAGAGTTTTTTCTTGCATTTTCTGTTAGAAACATAAATGGCTTCCTGGTAGCTTGCTTAATTTTTCCTTAGTTCCTAATTTATTTTGTTCATTTTAGGGAAGGTAATCTTGAGTCATTCCCTTTCTGTCACACTCAGCAATATAAGGATTAATTCAGTATAAATTTTGTCCTTGTAGAAAGGCATATTCTAATGTGAGATATCCATAATTAAATACCTTATAATTTATCATAGAAATATCATTCATTATGTTCTGTTTGCATTTTCGTGAGATAATAAAATGAGACAGCAGAACCACATTGAGCAGTTACTCCTGCATCTAACAGTCAGGGTTTTGACTATTTTATATACCACTGAAAAACACTCTTAGCATACTGTTTCATTAATTTATTCTTTCTTCCTTTTGCCGTGTATTCTTTAAATACCATATGCCAGGGACTCTTCAGGTAGCTAGAGATATGCATATGAAGGAGAGAGACAATAAGGAAATAAAGAAACTAAAACCTACCTTCCAGTGAGGCACTGAGCGAATAATTGCATAACTTATCATATTTCAGTTTTGATACATATGAATATGGTACAAAGGGTCTTAAAATGTATAATACAGGGATCTAACTTCACCTATATTGTTAAAGTTACATTGATGCATTCAAAGCTACCTGACATCATTCAAGAAAATATCAAGATGAGTCAGCTGCTTGGTTCACAATATATTTTTATGTAGCTTCAGGTTCATTCAGTGGAGCCCCAAGAGTGGACTGTAGATTGCTGCTTTAGTAAGAGTACACTCTTGGTTGGCACTCTCCTATACTTCAATTTTGCAATAGTCAGATACAGGGGACTATACAGAATAAAAAAAAGTCCAAAATATAAGACTAATATGCCTATCGAAGAGAAGAAGTGTACAGAGAAATAGATATTTGAAGGCCAAGTATATTCCAAAGTACTGTCACTAAAAATTGTTCTGAATAGGAGCTTCCTCATTTCAAGTAGTAAAAATCTGCACTCCATAGAAAACCCTGAATTTCAAACTAGGTCATTCTGTGAAAGAAGTCTCTCCAACATAAAATTTTAGAAGGTCATATTGTTATAAGGGGACAATACTGTGATAAAGCTGCATGCCAGAAACACTCAAATTCTTTTTTCTTAGAAGATGTAATGACCCTAACCTAAGTGCTCTCAAAAGGACCTTTAATGGATAAAAGCATGGACCATGGCACCAGTGTCTGATTAAAAGCCCAGCTGTGCCATTTACCATGTATTTAATATTAAACAGCATTGGTAGTTTTCTTATCTGTTAAATGGGGTTAATGATGTTTCTTACATAATAGGGCAAAATCATGATTAAATGTAGTTACCATAAAGTCTGACACCAATACCTAAAAATCCCTACCACACATTCATTGTCCTAGTATTGCCTATTGCTGTTATTTTCATTGATATAATTATTAGCATATATAAATTCATGTGGACTATGTTTTTTCCTTAATATTAAGCATATTTTATTTTAACCATATCATATGATTTGACTATGGATACAACTGTAAAATTGCTGAATATTTTAATTTGTCTCATGTTATCTAGTGCCTACTTGAATTGGATTGGTAACTTCTTGGTGTTTAAGAATGTTCTCACTAGTTCTATTGGCAACATCATAAATTCCTCATTGTGTTATTTTGGAGGTAACTTGGAGTTTGAGTCATAAAATTTATAAGGACATGGTCCATTTATCTATTTTTATAATTGGAAAATTCTGAAACAACCTATTATTACAACGTGAAAGTTCTCCATTTTTAACAGCTATAAATACATTCATTCTCTAATGATTGTGAATATATCAGTGGCATAGAGTTGATGATCACAGAGGATGTAAAATGTATTCTCAGATGGTCTTTGCATGAACTAGGGACTTAATGGGCATGAATTTTGAAAATGATCTGAAGAACCCAAAGCAGGCACAGAGCAGAGAAAAAGCATTAGAAAGATGGAGACTAAGTGTTGTGAGTTCTGTAAGTCACATGAACTCACTCAGTGAAACCTGAGCCATTTCTGAATATACTGTAATAAGGTTCCCTCACCGATCCTCTTCTTGAGGTCAGAGTAATGAGAATTAGAAAAAGAATGATGAACAAAGGCAGAGTATTACGGAAAGAATCCCATTAACGTTTTGGTACCTATAAATCTCAAGAATAATTCTGCAGTCTATATTACAAGCTGAAGGTCAGTGGGCTACTGATTTCTTAGATGAGGTCCCTGGAACTGTCTGATGAAGACATAGAACCACCTGCAAAATGTGGAAATTTTAACAGGTTTTATTTAGATAATTCATTCTTTTCACATTTTACATTCAAGGTGATGGGAAGATGAACTTAAAATTGTTTCTTTTTTTCCCCGTTTTTGATTCTACATGGTAATTTAAAACACATAAGGAATGATTTCTATGGATTGTATAAACAGACTGAAACTTCGAAGTCACAGACTACATTTACAAGTCCATAAGTATCTTTATGAAACTTAATTTTTAAAAATCAGAATTATATGTTTTTATCTTTCAGTTTTATTTATAACTGAGGACAAATTAATGTATTTGTTTTAGAAGTCTACATATTTAAAGGGCATACCTAGCATTTTATCTTATCTACCAACTTGTAGAGGTGAGGTCTCCATAATAGACACCACCAAACCTAGCCAACACATATAATTTACTAAATATAATAAAGAGGATTCTTATTTGGTTATACTCTATTTATATTTATTATCCATTTAATCATGTGTTATCTATTTTTTAAGAGAGAGAGAGAAGGAGAGTAAGGGAGAGAAAAAGAGAATCAATTTTATTTTTTCATCTGGTTTTCATTGCTCCAAAACTTAGTTGTAAATGTGATGCAGGGGTTTGAACCTGGGTTCTCATGTATGCGAGGCAAGCATAATACCACTGAGCTCCAGCCCATGTGTTATTTATTTAATCAAAGTCGTAGTCCATTGTTCATCTTTATTAAATACAGCGATTATTTAGAAGCATGATGGACAACCACACTGTAATATCTGGTTATATTATTTAACTTTATAACTCATTATTAAGGAAGGCTAATTTAGCATAGTTTATTAAAATTTTCTACATTTTACATTTAGCTTATTTGATTATTTATGCATGCTTTATGATGAAGCCTTTCATGGGGTAAAGAATTAGAGAAACTTTTGTTTGGTGTTAAAATTATTTTATCATACTAAAGGCAACTTTCATTCACTTGCGTATACTGTTTCATTTAATTGTAAAGAAAGTGAAAATAAAATTGTGTAATATCAGTGGGAAAATTAATTTAAAAATCTAAGAAAATATATTATTGAATTAATTATGCAGACTACTAAAAGAATCATTTCCTTTCAAAATCTCTCAAATTTTTAAAGGTTTTCATTTATGTGTTGTTTTGAAGGTTTGAAGTTTGAAAATGACATAAATTAGACTCATACTTCTTCAGAGAATTGAGATGAACTAACATTTTTGAAGTGCTAACATTTCTGCCAAAATTCTATTCACTTGTCCAGAGGGAAGGTAACATATTTCGGTGTTTGGAGCCACCTTGTGGACATGTCGTTGTGATCCGAGAATGCTTTCTGGCTTCAGATTGTTTTCCAAGAGAACATTGTATTTGCATGGATCATAGATGAATGTCATTTAATTTTAACATATTTATGTAAATTAAAATAAACCCTGCATTATAAAATCTAAAATATTTGAACAACTCTTTCAGACAAGTTACAATTTTTAAGCTGAAATACATTTTTATGGCATAGGTACAAACTTACAGGGCTCCTTAACTATTTAACTTTGTCAAAGAAAATTCCCTTCCAGCATCCTCTGGTGCAGTTATTTCTGTATTTTTAAAATGTAAAAGCCAGGAACTGGTGCCAGTAAATTCTGATCATGGAATGTTTTACAGTGGACTCATTGGAAATTCAGAGAGAGAAATTTATTTGTTTTATTTTTTAATAAATACAAAAATAATTTATATTTACTTAGGGCAATGTGTACATTCACTAAATATGAAGCATTTTTACTGTTTTTGCATTTCAGTGAAACTCATAGTGGTCTCTTGTGATTTTACAAAGAAGTGTTGCATTTAAAACAAAAGTAATAAACTATTTTCTTAAAACTGGATGAATTCTTACCTAAATATTTAAATCTAGAAAAGTTATTGATTGCTTTCACAGATTTACTTCTCATCATTTATTTATTTAAAAAGAGAGGGAGAGACTAAGAGAGAGAGAGAGAAAGAGAGAGAGAGAGAGAGAAAGAGAGAGAGAGAGAGAGAATCAATTTTATTTAGTTTTTCGTCTGGTCTTTGCTTCCATGACACTTAGTTGTATATGTGGTACTGGGATTCGAACCTGGGCTCTTGTACATGCCAGGAAAGCACCATAACCACTGAGCCACTGCTCCAGGCCCCTCATTATTTATTTCCTAAAGGTAAAAGCAGTGGAAATTTTTTGAAAAAGAATATTGATTGTACATCATGCATAGCAATGAACATAAAAATGCTCCCGATTTTATCTATGTATATTCATAACCATATCTATGGCCTTATCTATTTAGACACATCTAACGTTACATCCTAAAGCATTTCTTATCATTGTCATTATCATCATCTTTGTCACCATCATTGAAGCCTGAGCAGAACTTCAGTACAAGATGGGACATGGAACAGTGTAGTCTCAGAGGCTGCAATGCAACAGCACATGTTGCCACTTTTTTAGGACACTGGAGTGATTTGGTTTAATTAAGAGAATAGAGTTCAGTAAGGACTCAACATTTATATAATTATAGTAAACTTAAGATTACACCCATGCTGTGTATTAAAGCCATAAGTTTTTCATCAATGTTAGAAAGTTGTTTTTCTCTCTACTTTGATCAGGTCAGACTGTTTTTTAATGTAAAACAAGTGGTCAGAGCATGTTGTTTCCCATGCTCAGCCCAATAGCCTGACTGAAAACACAGATTACTTTGCTTCCCATTAAACCATGTTCTTTCTGTCAACAAAAGTGCTTCTATTCTAAGAGACATAACTATCGATTTGCTTTTATTCTCAAAAGACTGCAAGATTTTTTCTATGAAATGCTACACACCAGGTATGATTTCAAATGAACATGTATTTATTTCAGCTACAAAACAGGATAGAAATAGAAATGATTTATTTAAGAACTTAGAACTGTTCAAAATTCAGATATAAATTTGATGATGTCATATTCACATATAGGACAATTGGTGGAGGCAAATCAACAGTAAATGGATAACCATAAATACAGAAATAAACAAGCGAGTAAAATGAAGAAACTACTCAAAATACTTTAGCTAGAAACTTCCATTTTCCTCTCAGTTTATGTCCAAAATACTGCATGCCTAATAATCCAAAGTAATTATTCTCAAGGGTTAAGAAGTTTCCATAATTACTCATATCTTGAGACTATTTGATTGCCTGCCTTTTATTGCTTTTTCAGCAACATACAGCTAAAAATGCATTGACTCTAGCTTTTAATTCTTCCTCCTCAAACGCAACTATTCGATTAATCATTTCAGTTCTCTTTCTTACTAAAAAGAATGGTACTTTTTCTTTTTATTCCAATTTCTTTTTAGTAATTCTGTAATTTCCAATTTCAAATTACAGAATAGGTTAAGATAGTACTTTTCCTTTACAGTTCAACTACACTTCAAATTCTCACTGTGTATTATGGAGTTTGTTGGGAAACTGGGAATTGGGGTGGGTAAGATTAAATATTCCTTAATGAGATGAAAACATAAGGCCGATACATTGGAAGGTATGTAGTGATTTGCTGGTGATGCCAATGAAATTTCAGGAGAAATTGGAGGAGGGAGCATAGCCATTTAAGGATAGGGAAGCAGAGAAGGGATTGAGATGTATGAACTCCTTCATTGGTCATTAAAATAAGAAATGATAAAGAGCAATGACTCAGCACCTCCTAGCAGACCTTCATGCCTGTATCTCTCCTCCCTCTAAGCCTTCCTATGTATGTTTTCCGTAATCCATGTCTCTTACAATTTTTCATTTGGTAATAGGTATTGATTTTCAATTATGAAGAAAGGAACATGTTAGGCAGATGATGGGATGAAAGTTAGCCATATTCAAGCACCCTCACCTCAAATGACTTTTGCTGTTTTCCAGAAGACAATAAAAGTAGACATTACAAGACAGATTGATAATTTCATAGAACAATATAAGCACAGGATAACAGGAGAGTTAAAGATGAGGCTTTTTCCAGTGTTTGGATCTAGGATTGTCTTCCTTGAGGGATAGGCTTAAGCTAAGCCCTGAAGGATGCCTTGGTATTACCATTCACTACCTCAATATTTCTCCCCCACAACCTCAGTTTGAGAGCCACTACTGCAAAGTCCTACTTGAGAGGCTGTCACATCTTCTGAGTCCCACCTCTGCCACCAGTCAGCAGTGTGGAGGTCTTGGCTAGGGATTCTCTTTAGCTAACCTGTTCCTCCTGTAGATAATAACATGGCTGCCTCCCAATTCTGCTGTAAGAATTATATGAAGCTATTCTTTTTTTTTTTTTCTTTTTAAAGAGAGAAGGACAGAGAGAGAGAGAGAATCAATTTTTATTGAGTTTTTCACATGGCCTTTGTTGTTCTGCCACTTAGTTGTGTATGTGGGTGCTGGGGTTTGAACCCATGTACTCAGGTATATCGGGCAAGTGCCGTAACCACTGAACCACTGCCGCAGCCCCATGAAGCTATTCTTGTGAAGAGCTTAGCACCCCCCCTCCCATTATAAAACAGTAGTGTATCTTGCAGGATTATTACTACTCCCTGGATAAAAGTCAAATGACTTCACCTAATCTGATATACAGTTAGGCCCTCTGGCTCTCCTATAATTCACCTCATGATACAGAAAAATAGGCCAGTTCTCAGTTCTTGGAGAATTCTCCTTATTTAATTTTGTCATCTTATTGCTATTATTTTAATCTTCCTAGCTGTGTTTATTTTGATCACTCTGTCCCCAGGCTCTGCCTGCTAAAACTCATTCTTAATTCAGGTAGGCCTCAAATGTTATTTTCACAAGATGTTCTCAGAACTGTCCAGATAAAATGGCTCTCTAGCTTTGGAAAACTATGTATTTAAAATCCCTCTTTACATGAGTCACCATCTATCTATAGTTATTTTCTTTTTTATATTACTATGCTCTTAAGACCAGGATCATTCTAGATTTTATCTGTAACTCAATCATTTAGCTGTCTCCCATGCATTAGAAAATGTGTGATAAGCATCAAATAATATATATCATGGTGTGCTTTTACAAATAAATAGAATATTGAGTAATTTAAAGATTACATGACTCATGTAACATTAAAAAAAAGCTTGCTTTTTTTGTTGTTATTCTTCCACTGAGCAATATACCTCATCTCTGTCTTTAAAGTACTTTTTTTTAAAGGAGTAACTTTAAAACAATTTTCCCTACTTGATGCCTTTGTTTTTATTTCTTTGTTATTTTGTTCATCTAATGTACACAGCAGGCCTTATCTTAGGATACTGAATCATAGTGTTTGAAGTATGGTCTGGCTACAAGCATTATAAAGTTCATGCTGGGTGATTTGAATGTATACAACAGATTAATTTTTGTATGTTAGTCAGCTTTTCATCACTGTTACAAAAATATCTAACAATAAGAACTTAGAAGAAAGAAGATCTTTTTTTCTTCTAGTGGATTCAGAGGCCACAGTCCATGGTCAGTCAGCTCCACTGCAGAAGCATCATAGTAGAAGGGCGTGGCAGAGGAAAGTTGTTCAGCTCATGGAGTTGGGAGGCAGAGAGAGAGAAAGACGAGGAGCCAGGGACAGGATATAGCCCCAAGGCCACATATCCAGTGACCTGCTTCCTCTAGCATGCCCAACCTGAATTGAGTTACCACTCAGTCGTCCATTCAAATTATTAGTCCATCAAATGGATTAATCCAGTGCAGAAGATCATGCTCTAATCGTGGCCTAAAAGTCTCACCTTTGAACCTTGCCACACTGGGGAATCATGGTTTTAAAACATGAGTTTTTGGGGGATCCATACCTTAATAAATTGTGATACCAAAATGTTTTTGACTGAACTCATAAACTGACTGTAAATTAGTCTTAAAAGAAAGAATCTCCTGAATGTACCTTAAATAACAAGTACATGTTCATTGAAGAAGATTCATGGAAGGGGACATTGAGGTGAATTACTTGAGTCTTGTCATATAACTGTTGTTTTGTAGCCATTTATTGTTTTAGGCACATATTCTGTGCAGAGGTTTGCCATACATACAAAGATTAATAGAAAATAAATAATTACAGACATCTTGTCTTCAAGAATCAAAATAGTACACAGAAGTACTTATTGTCGTATAATTAAGCACCAAAATGACTAAAGTAAACCAGTAAGTGTGAGAAATTATCAGTGTAAGTCAGAAAACTGAAGCAGTAGGGAAGATGGCACTCTTAGTGGACCTTGGCTTGGAGAATGTATAGAAGGTATACAGGGGACAGGCTTTCTGGAATATGTTTCACTGTGAGCAAAGGCAGGAACACACATGGAGGTTGATTGATTCCTCAGAAACCCAGCTAGAGTGTTGCTGAGAAAACTGCATTCATTAAGAAACTTGAATACTAGGTGAAACGATTTAGATATAATTAAAAAGTTCATAAAATAAGTACTATTTTAAAAGTTCTTATTTAAAAAATGTGTTGACCAAAGGAATACAGCAATAAAATATATTATTTGTCATTTTATATGCGTGCACTGTTGGTAATAATATACACTCAAATGCTTTTAAATTCAAACAAGAGCTAATATATTTTTACTTAAGCCAACCTGGAGGTGGTGATGGCTTTATACTAATAAATAATATGTATCTGCTTCCCTGCCTTCTATTTTATTTTTTTAAGACAGAGGAGGGCAGTGAGAGAGAGAGAGAAAGAGAGAATCAATTTTTTTTTAGATTTTCATGTGGCTTTCGTTGTTCCCAGTTCATTGTGTACGTGGTGCTGGGGTTTGAACCCGCATACTTGTGCATGCCAGGCAAGCTCTGTAAATGCCAAGCCACCACTCCAAACCCCTCTGCTCATTCTTTATCCTAGAAATTTTCTCATGTGCTTTCAAATTCATACAGGTCTGGGTTATCATTTTGGTGTGTGCAGTTTTCCCAGCTCCGTGTCTGTCTTCGCATATCTTGATTGCAGTATAACATCCTCTCTCATTGCTGGGAACATAATTTCTTTAGTTAGTGTGTGCTGACGGTGTTCTTGTGTTCCAGATCCGGTAAAGCTACTGATCCTTGTTTGAAGTGGCATCTGCGATTATTTTGTTTAAATTCTTTTTTACTTTAGGTTCATCTGTGTGACTAGGCAGATGTAATTAATTAAATTCTGTTTTATTAAATTTGTTTTTCTTTTAGGGACTGGAGAGGTGGCTCAGCAGTAGAGTGCTTGCCTGGCATGCTTAAGGACCTGGGTAAAAACCCAAGTACCGGATACGCAACTGTCAGAAAAACAAAAACCAGATGAAAAAATAAATAAAATTCACTCTCTTTTTCCCTCTGTCTTAAACATCTTTTGTTTTGCTTTTAGACTTACAGCTAGCCATTGACAAAACATGACACAGAACTTATGCATGAACTCCCTTTCCTAAGTTATTACCACCATGTTATAAAAGTAAACAAATGTGTTCTCAGTATAAATAAAAACTTGAGTGATATAAACATCATTAGTTTATTTTTATAATTAGTTGATATAATACATATAATATTCTAATGTGTTACGTACAGTATATAATATTTATATAATGTTTTCATTGTGTTTCATACAGAATATGACATTTATACAATTAAAGCTATCATTGTGTTTGCACTAATGCTGATTATAGGTAGGAAATACTAGATCTATTATTAAAAGTCTTAAAACAAAGGATAAAATATTCATAATACTCATAATAATTATAGCAATCACTTATTGATCACTTTCTGTATGGTTGACACTACATTGATTTATTTGCATCTGATATTGCTTTTAATCATCTCATTAAAGAAGGCAGGTGATATTATTACTCCCATCTTACAAATAAGAAAACTGAGGAACGGAGAGGTTAGATAACTTTCACAAATCACAAAGATGTTATGTGACATGATCAGAATTAAACTCTGATATAGTATGATCACTGCTCCTGTATGTTTCAATTCTTTTTATTAGTTTGTTTTAGTTATACATGATATTAGGGTTCATTTTGGCATAATTACATATGCATGGAAGAAAACTTGCCCCAATTAAGTCCCCATGACTTCCCTTTTCCTGTTCCTTCCTCCTCTATTCCTTCCCACTGCTCTTTTGTCTCTTTATTTAAATTTTTTTTAAACAATCAGTGCTTTATAAATACACCATGGTATATTCACACATATGTACAGGAAAGTTTGGTCAGATTCATTCCACCATTCCTCCCTTTTCCCATTCCTCTTCCATCTTCCCTTCTTTCCTTCCTCTATCCACTGAGCTCTGTTCTATTTTCATGGAGTCCCTGCTCCCAACAATTTTTCTTTTTTTTCCTCTCCTTTTTCTAGTCTAGCTTCCACATACTAACCTGCTCATGTATTCTTATCTCTACCCTGTTTCTGACTATTTGTTTGTGCTCCTGAAATAAGAAAAAGTAGTCAATTTGTTCCAGTCATTTTCTATTTTATAAAATTTCTATTTGTTAAGTATTTAAGTTTGTATTGTTATCACAATGAGAGAAAATAGTCCTAAAAGTTAGTAGAATTTAAGCATTTAAAAGTATACCAAATGGAGCATGCTTTAAATAGTCTTTATCAATATGTAAAATAGAGTTGTCAAATTTATAAACAGTAATGAGTGAGAAGATAAATCTTTAGGTAAGGAATTTTTTAGTAAAACAAAAATAGCCATAAATTCCTTCGTGAGCTTCAGGCTATTCTTAGCATTATAGTTTATTAAATTGCTCTCATCTTGGCAAATTAGATATATGCCAATATTTTTAATGAACAATACATTTTTGAAGAATATAAAGGAAAGAATCACAGTGATCCCTTCTCTGTGAAATGGTGAGATCTTCTTGTGTCTATAGTTAGAGTAACATTTTCATGTATATATTTACTTTTTGGGAAATTGTTATGAATATACATTAACTTTTGCATAAACTAGTTAATTTCAAAAGTTTGTTAAGTATCATGAAGCTATCATATATGAAGAAAGTGAACGATCCCATACTCTACATTCATATTCTAGGCTGACCACTCACTCTGTCAATCCCAGCCTGCACATGTAAACCCATTCACCTTGATTTTAGTTAAACTGAGTAATTTTTTTCCCCAAGAAAACCTGAAAACCTTTTCTTTCTCCTGTGGCTCTAAGCTTAAAAATTATTGTATATATTTTTCTGAAAGTTTACTTTTAAAAACCACAAATTTGTAATGTCAGCTAGTGTTTTTCAAACCTGATTTAAGTGATATGGATTTTGAAAATAAAGACTTTCTTGTAATAATAGGAATTTATTTAATATAACCATACAAAGTTGATGACTGTCTTATAACAAATTACTCTTGTGCTATTTCAAGACTTTTTTTTTTTCCTTTTTACTATGATCATTGCCTTTCATGCTCACTAGCAGGATTCTGTAAAAAGAAACCAACATGGACACTATGTATTTTATGGGTTTTTGTCAAATAAGATTCAAATTATATCATTGTGACAAATTAAGACTATTTTTCCACATAGAGAAAAGAAGATCTTGAATTTAATTTGTTCATACTTCTAAATCTCTAAAGAATCTCCATATTAATTTTCAGTGCCACATACGCAAAGCATTTGCTCTGTGAAATTAATTTTATTTTGAATGGCTATTGGTTCTGTGATTGTTATTTGCAATTGTTCCTAACTCTGTACAATGACATTTTAAATTTTATAAGTACAGTTTTTTAAATCTTTTTACTAAACTGCTCATAAGCTTTCATGCTTAGTTTATACAAGTTTTAGTAATATTATTCTACAACTAATTCACATCAGTGTAGCAGCAAGTGTTATAAGAGAATACCAATTTATCATGAGCCCAAGATAAGTCAAAAATTATCCCTCTCAATTTTAAATAAAAATATTACAAATCATAATTGCCAAGAGAGCGTAATATAGAAAGAAAATATTTTCTGGTGCAGCAAAGATTGACATTTCAAAATTTGAAAAACCCCATGATATAAACAAACTTTATAGATTCTTAATACCAGGAGCCTAAGATACTTCAAAATAATGTATTCTGTGTACTAAAACCTAAACTGCATATCTAGTAGGAAAATAGCCTTAGGTTCATTTTTATCTTTGTCAGTGTATGAGTTTGTGTGTATTTGTAGATATATACCAGTCAGACAGATCTTATGTCCAACTGAAAAGATTGAATTCACACACTTGAGGAGAATGCATTCTCAAGAGGTTTCAAGCTATCCAATCTCATTTTATTAATAGACATTTGGGAATTTCACCTTGGCTGCAGAAAATCAACTCAATCAAAGACTACCTATTGAGTATTTCATCACAACTCCTGCCATTTGGCCATGTTTCTAAGACATCTGTTTTTTTTTTTTTTTAATATCAGCGTAAAATTTGTCAAGCTTGGTCTCTTAGGATATAACTAAAGAGCAAAGAGAGCTTTGTAGTTTGACAAAGATAAAAGCAGTATTAATGGTATGTTGGACCAATTCCCTTTAATAGTCTAGAATTGATTTATTGTATGTTTTTTATCTAAACCTTTTATGAACCTATTATATTTTCAGCCTGTGTAACTTCCATGAGCACTCTACCTAATAAATAATGTGGTATGGCACTTCCCATTATTTCTCCTAAATTTATCTCTTTTAAACTTCACAGGGTGCCCTTAGACCTGGTATAATTGAGGTTTGTGGAGAGCTTGGCTTTCACGCGGTCCACCTTCTTCATGATTTAATAGATGTCAGAGTTTCTAGATTGAAGATCCTAATCTTTAAGGTCTTTCTATACAAAGTTACTTTATTTCTTTAATGATAGTTTGGTGATCTTTCTGTGAGCACTTTCTAGCACTATTATAGTTCTTTGAAGTAATGCTTTCAGCTTGTGTTAGGATATTTTGGCACGTGTGTGGTTCATCGAAGTCAATTATAGGAAGAATACTTTAGCATATGGGGTTCTATCCTGCTTTCGTACCCAGCAAGGGACCTTTATCCTGTACCTTAAAAAGTCTTGGTTTTTTAGTTATGTTTCTCAAAAATTTTGAAGAAGTTTCTGTGTTCATACTGAATCTAGAATCTCAAAAACAAAATAACAAAATTATTTTTAATGATTATAATTTTTTTAAAGCAGAAGAAACAGTGAAATAAATCTGACCTAACTTTTATATGTACATATGAATATACCACAGTGAATCTCACTATCATGTATATTCATACGATGCTAAAAAACAAAAAAAAAATTGTAAATAAGTAGCCGAAACTTCAGTAGAGTAGAAGGAAAGGAACAGGGTGAAGTAGGAGGGAAGGGAAAGGGGAGGTACTGGAGACTGAATTAGAACAAATCATATTCCATGCTTTTATAATTATGTCAAAATGAATCTCAATATTATCTATAAATAAAAAACTATATGAGAGGAAATTTTATTTTATTTAATTTTTAAGAGGGAGGGACAAATGAGAGAGAGAGAAAGATAGAATCAATTTTATTTAGTTTTTCATGTGACTTTCCTTTCTCTGATACTTCATTGTGTATGTGGTGCTGGGGTTTGAACTCTCATCCTCGTGCATGCCAGGCAAGTGAAGAGGTAACCGCTGTGCTACCACTCCAGCCCCTAAGAAGGAATTTTAAACAAATAGAACAGAAAAAGCACTTCAGGAGGAGTTAATGAGTTAAAGAATAAAGTGAAGCGACTTAGACTTCACCTCTGTAGTGATGAATATGGAAATAGTTTTGCAATTTTACATAGTGACATGGAAACCTTACTATACGGTCTCCATGTCCAACCCATGTCATGGCTTTCTGTAAGTGTCTCAGCAACAACTCTGATTTTTTCCTCTCTGTGCACATTGCTTTCCCACAGTTTGAATGTATAATTTGTAGCAATATGATTAAGGTTGTTTTTTGATAAATTTAAATGTTGATTAAGGGATGGGGGGTAATCCATAAAATTAATGGCTACCTATGACCTGAAGCAGTTTACATTCTGGGATGGGAAACAGAAAATAAAAATTAACCAAAACTATTTGTTATGGCTGATTGCAATCAGTGCTTTGGACAAAACAGTGCAAAGAATCCAGACAGTGTAGGTTTGTAAGATTGTTGCTTCCTTATAATAGGATGCTGCCCCTTGACGGTAGAGCATCTACCTACCATCTGCTACACCTCTGAGCACGTATGACAGCTTTAAAAAATTGCTATGTGGATATCTGGCTATGTCTTGCTTTTTTCTTTCAACCTAGTGCTATGCTTTGATAGTGTGAACGTAACAGAAATGCTTTTCTTAGGGGGGAAAAGAAAAAAGAGAACTTTCATTTCTTACTAGGTAAGGTCCAGTTCAGAAAATGCAAAAAAATAGTTTTGAGTGATACATTTTTCATTTTCATCACTGATTTAGTTGACAGTTCTGTAGAGCAAAAACAAAAGACATGCTGTGAGACAAATCCCTAAAAAACACATATGTGGTTATTTAAAAGCACAGCTCACCCTGCAGTTGCATTTGGAATTCAGAATTGCTTTCTACTTGCTTTGATTCTCATAGCTTTCCTTTTCTGCAAGGTAAGAAATATACTCTGACCACAGGGTCATCTCAATTCATAAATATTTTCATTCACATGATACTTAAATGCCATTGAAGATCTCCTGCCAAACCTGACAATTTCTCTGTCCGGCATTTTCTTAGTTTTCTGTTGTTAACTTTGCATTATTTTCCATGCACATATGCCAAGGTGATTGAAAACAGATAATTTATCTGACTGTTCCAACGTTTCTGACGAGCAGGAAATACTGCACAATAAGAAAGTACGTCACTGACAGTTCTCTTTTTAACTCTGGTGTGCAGGTTACACATCTTGGCCTGTCCATGCACATTCGCTCCGTTGTATATTGTTGTTACCTTTTTTCCTCATTCCATGTCGTATTTTATTTGCAATTTGTGATATTTTCATGCTTAAGTGGTCATTAAATTTCAGCTTTTCAGCTGTTCAAGACTGTTAAATTAAACTAGTACCCCTACTAGGAATGTGCCCGACTAGTTTCCCTGCCGCTGCAGGGCTGCTGGGTTGGAATTGACCACAGCGTGAACAATATTAGGCCGCCGGTGACAGTAGCTCTCCTCTGTCTTCAGAAGGGCAGAGAGGAAAGGTGAACTAATACCAATTTCTGGCAGAAACATATCTTTTTCTTTTCCTTTCTCATATATGTCACATTATAAGCACTGCACTCTTTAAAGCAACCTTACATTTTTGTGTCCTAGAATATTCCAGAACTAAGGTTAAATATGCAACTTACATAACTATGTGGTCTCAGAATCACCTTTAAGAAATGAAAGGATAAAATTGTATGATTTCTAACATTTTAATCTGTTTTACAAAATAGAATGGTTCTAAATAAATATTTTTATAAAAATATATGAGTAATTGTGAAATTAAAGGTTGATTTCCCCATTAATCACTTATGAATTTTTTCTGTAATTAAAATGAATGAATTGATGTTTGGGATCACACGAATACTAAAAGTCATCTTTCTACTACCACCAATAGATGCCTCCTCTGTCCTCAAACTTTATGAAGTCCTGAGGACGTGATGAAGATTTAGACATAGTCTATATTCAAAAGTTTCCATTAACACATTTAAAGTGAATCATGATTAATGCTGTCAAAACTGACCGGGTTTTAGAATGATGATACCTTCTCTAGTCAGAAACTGTAATGATTCAGCTAAAGTACATATCGGCTCCTGCAAATTCTCATCTATCCCACTGTATTCCAAATTCTGCAGCCCACAAACATAGATCCTTCCATATCCACAGAGCTGAGTCTAGTATGGCTGACTAGGAGAATCCTCTTCTTTTCTCAGAACCCTCCCTCTTTGCAAATTCTCAGAGCCCAGTTGTGATTGTGTGTGGATGTGTGTGTGTGATGCTGATATCAAATCCAGAGCCCTGCATATGTGAGGCAAGCACTCTACCATGGAATGGTAGAGTAAAATGTGATGTAAAATGTGTAACACTCTGACAAGCTAAACAATATGGTTAACAGTTACTCATCTTATCAAATTAATATGATTTTTCAAAAGTCAACTCCAGTCAATCTGAATTTTTATTGACATTTTCTGGAAATTTCATCCTAATTTAATTGAGTAAGCCTCAGATGAGGCTCCTTGTTTCTGTACTGGCCCTAACTCCATCTCTCTTAACCCAAGTTAGAAAGACTAGGCCACTACTCTGTGAAATCATCCCACTTGGTATAAAAGTGAAAAGAATAGAAAGAACTGGAGCGATGCCTTCTTGGTGTGTTCTGATTCCCTGGCTAACCTCATATCCTTCTGTCTTCCCAGGTTTACATCGATCCACTTACCCTGGGTTTATCTGATAACATAACCATGCCCATGCCTTGGGTGCTGTTTGGAATTTGACTGTTCCTTGTGCATGAAAACACTTTCATTTTCATTCATGTGCGCATGCATGTGTGGGCTCACTATGTTCAATGCATATGAATCTGTATATTCGTATATACACATAGACAAACACATATCCCAAGTTACACTTTTTTTTCAGATTTTTTGTCAGAATGACCCCTTCACGAAGGCTTCCTTTGGGTTTACTATTTAAAATTGAAGTTTACTAACACTCCCTATGCCATTTTCCTATTTGGATGTTTTGTAAATAATTATCAATTTCAGCACACCATAGATTTTCCTTACTGCTTTTGTTTGCTGTTGATATTATTCCAATGAAATGAGGATTCCTGTTGATAGAGGTTCTGCTTATATTTTTTTCTGCTGTAACACTTATTTATTATTTCTACATATGTATTTGAGGAGGGATAAATCTTACCACCTAAATTTAAGCTTGGGGCTGGTGAAGAAGGTTCTCTGATTTGTTTAGGTGCGTGTCCTCGCAATAGATGAATTGCTTAAACCCATGAAAAAAAATGAATGGATATGTGAATTCCACTGGGTTTCTGGATGATGTCCAGAGATTTCAGGGAGAGTAGATTTCTTCTTTGATTCTTCTTTACTCCACTGCTGCTGAGGCACTTTATCAGTGTTGTGTGTGCAGGTCAAGGGTTCCTATGACCTGGCACTTACAACTGCCCTTGAGGTGACAGGTGGTGGAGGCTCCCTTCTGAATTAAACTGCATCAGATTTAGCAAATTTGTTGTGTGCTGGCAGATATATCCAGTTTCAATCTCCAAATATTAAGTCAAATATTGATGGGTCCAAGTGTCTTGTATATTATTCTGGCAGTTAGACCTTGATAACAAGATGAAACTAAAAAGAGTTTTCCATAAACCTTCAGAAGTTGAAGCAGACTGTCCACAGCTAGTCAGTCAGCTGAACTGATTGCTGCTTTATGGGATTTGTATATTTTGTCTGTGCCTCTTTTGTCAACATTCTTTATGTCTGATATGAATACTGATGGGTACAGGCATCACTTACAAAACTGTGGCAATGAGAAGAGAAAGAAAAAGC
The DNA here is from genome assembly GCA_004027875.1 of Aplodontia rufa. Classification (NCBI taxonomy): domain Eukaryota; kingdom Metazoa; phylum Chordata; class Mammalia; order Rodentia; family Aplodontiidae; genus Aplodontia; species Aplodontia rufa. The sequence goes on along the minus strand of PVKS010015636.1, from coordinate 18,358 downwards.
CTGCTCTGTCCCATAACAGTGGTCATAGATAACTGACATTCAGAGTTGATTGCCTAGCATGATTCTAAACAATATGTGAAGGTCAGAAGGTACAACTTTAATAAGTATATATCCTGTCCTTACTTCATTCCTGGAAGAATACTTGGACTTACATGATTTTAAATCAAATGCATTATTAATGTATATCTTTGTTTTCATGGATCTTTCTTTATTCATTGGCCACATTCTGAAAACGAAAAGAAAGCAATCACATGTAATATTTTAACATACTAATAAGGCTGGTTTATTTTCAACAAAATGAAGAACTTTGCTTTTTAATAACAAATAATTCTTTCTGAGACTATGTAGACACTTGGTTATTGAAGGAGACTATGTACATCTTAATAATAGATGAATTGTTTCAAAATACAATGGATGAAAAAAAATTAACTATTGCTGTTCCATCAGTCTGAAAAAAGTACAGTAGGGAGGAATTCAAGTCAGTCCCATCAAGATAGCTAATAACTATGTCTACTATGGTTAAAGCAATACAACTGTGCACAAAGATAGGAGTTTGGTGATCTGAAGTCACTAAAGTAATATGTGAAAGGAAGAAATTTAGAGGTGGTGTTTTAAGAAGTATAACATCTGTAAGTTCATAACCTACATTTACTGCTGCAAAGTATTTCTCATTATGAAGACATCTCAATGGTTACTGCCCTAGGCTGTGCTGGCAGCTATTATGAAATAGCATAGGCTGGGTACCTTATAAACATCCGGATTTTATCTTTCACAATTTTGAAGACTGGGAACAAGATACTAGCAGATTGCTTGGTGAGGATCCACTTTCTGGTTCAAAGGTTTGGTCTTCTCACTGTTTCCTCACACCTTTGAGGGAGTCTCTAGAGTCTCTTATGAGAGTATTAATCTCAATCATAAGGGTGGATACTAATCCCAATCATAACATAATCACCTTTCCAAGTCTTCAGCACGTATTCCTATTATCTTTGAGGTTAGGATTCCAATATTTGGATTTTGTTGAGAAATATTCAGGTTTTACCCCTAGTTGTCCAATTATGTCTTTGTTGGTTGCAAAAACATTTATTCTGTTCCAGTATTCTCCAAAATCTTAACTTGTTCCAGCATTGACTTTAAATTATAAGTCCAAGGTCTCATCTCAATAACACTAAATCTGATATAGTTGAAACACAATGTTTGAGTCATCTTGAAGCATATTGCTATCCACTGAAATCAAAGATGTTATGAGATTCCAAAGTACAATGGTGGAACAGGCAGAGAAAAGAAGTCAGAGAAAAGAAGAAAGGGATAGCCTTCAGGTGCTAGAATAGACATTTGGCTCCACATTCTGCCTACCAGGCCTGCCAGCAGAGAAGTCCCACCTTCCAGATACACTCAGTTTCTAGACTTGCCCCCATAGCTTTGAGAGCCTTGCTCTGGGGTAGTTCTCAGCAACTGGCTTTACCTCTGGGTGACTGACTGAGCTTGAACTACAGCTCCCTCAGGCTGTAGTGGTGCTCCAGTGACTGTAGTAGTCTGAGGTCATGGCTAATTCTATAAAGTTGTTCAGGGTTAGGAAATTCACATCAGTATTGTGTATAATTGATCTGACTACTTCACAAAAAAACTCATGTTGTGAGCTGTAGTAAGTTTAACTCTTCAACATATTACCCAACAATCCTATAGAACACACTAATACAATAAAAATTGCAATTACAAAAAAAATCAAGTGTTAGATTCGTGGAAATATTCAAGTTTGTAAATTATTCAAAATTAAATACTCAAGTCAATATCATATTTTTATTGAGGATGATTAACAGGACGCAGTTTATCACACTATCTCTCAATGCATCCTAATATTTCACTTAACCCAGAATAAGAGGAAAATGAGAAAGCAAAGTAAAGGAAATGCTCCTATGAGTATGGGATTTCATAATCATGATTGAAAATGTGATTAGTGAGCTCAAGCATTGTTTAGACAATTACACAATAAAATACTTTTTGTTCTCCATGATTCTATAAAGTGGCTAGGAGTAGTTAATGGGCCACTTATTTAATCAGTTACATAATTATTAACTAAGCATAACCGGTAATTGCTTGAAGTCACTATTTGAAATGAAATAAAGCAGCTACCTTTTAAAAGAAATAACCTTCACAAAATTAGAACTATAACAAAATTATAAAATATAGCAAAGAAAAAAGTTTCATGTTTGTCCACATAATATTAATGCAAAATTAGTACAATATGAGATTTAATAATGATATTTAAATTATTAAATAAATATCCTGTTAAGTAAAAGAACTTATAAAATAAATGGTAATGAACCACTTAGCAACTGCCTTTCCATGGTTTAATTTTTAAGAACAGTTGTCTGCTAACCTGATTTCAACTTCTGCTTCATAACCTATCAGACTTCAGTCACATTCAAGAGAGTGCAGCTTCCAAACACCTAGAAATTATCATCATCATATACATACTGAATTATTTTTATCCATAATTATGCTTACAATTATGGTGCATTTCTATGAGATGGCTTCTTGTACAAATAGATAATGAACCACTGTAAGTTTTATTTATAATAGGGGGAAATTCCAAACTCAAAGAGATACCTCTAAATAAACAAATGTTGAGATTATTCAGCAATGAATCAGGAAGTATAATTTACCCTTTTATATGTAATACAGATAAAATCACAATATATATTTGAAACTAGAATGTAAGATGGGGTAAGTAAACTGCTTAGCTTCCTTGTAATTTTAAAACTGTATTGTTCTGTAACCCCCAACTATATAAGTTGTCCAACTGGGTTTACAGACACATTCATGATAATAATGCAGTGCCTTAAGAACTTTTCAAAAAATCCTAAATCTTCCTGTGCAATTAATCAACATTTGGTACTCCACTGTATATAGTTTTATGTAATCGTACATGCAAAAGTTTTTCTTTGGTTTTTACTTTATTTAAGTGCTGGGAATCAAACCCAGGCCCTCCAGCCTGTGATGCAAAGGTTCTGTGTCTAACCTGTACCCCCAGCCACTGCATGTAGTTTTTAAAATTCCTATTTACAGTATGGACTAATTGTGATTTGTTTTCCTTTCTTTTCTTTTCTTTTTTTTTTAAGAGAAAGAGAGGGAAAAACAATTTTATTTATCTTTCCATCTGGTCTTTGTTTCTGACACTTCGTTTTGGATGTAGTGCTGGGGTTGGAACCTGGGTCCTAGCACTTGCCAGGAAAGCCACTGCTCCAGCCTAAGTGATTTGTTATGTTTAATTCACCTGCATACCTGTTTTAGTCAGCTTTTTCACTACTGTAACTAAAAGGCCCAGCAACAATTTTAACAGAAGAAAAGTTTATTTTAGGGCTCATGGTGTTGGGAGTCTTGGTCCATAGAAGGTTGATTCTACTCCTCAGGGCTTGGAAGAGCATGAGGAAGGAAAGCGAATCAAGGAATGGCTCCAGGAAGTGGAGAGAGAGAGAGACTCCACCCCGGAAAAATTTTGATATAGACCCCAAAGGCATACCTGCAGTAACCCACCTCATCCAGCAACACCCTATAACCTACAGTTAGCACCCAATTAGTCCCTTTCAGGGGATTAATTCACTGCCTGGACTAAGGCTCTCATAACCCAGTCATTTCACTTCTCAGCCCTTTTGCATTGTCTAACATATTGAGCTTTTGGGGGACAACTTTCATCCAAACCATAACAACACCTACCACTCACATAAGACAGAAATGATTAGTGATTGATTGGCTAATTTCATTGAACATTATAAGTGACTCCTTAAAAGAAAGAATAAAAAGAATGTGGTACTTAGGAGCTTTGTAGTGCAGCAGTTTTGATTGGTTTTCATATATCCTCAATACAATTTTGACATTTCACTTCCTTCCACATATAAAAACTGAGCATACTAGGTTGCAAATAAATTTCACCCGGTGAAAAGTGTATAATTTTCTACTGTTGATGATTTTAACCCCTCACCCCTCAGATAATTTGCTAGAACTAATTTAGCATTTTGAAGCATCAAGAATTTTTCATAAGTAAAAATCTTCCATAGATTTGAAAACTAATCTCTCTGCTTGTCTTTAAAAATAAAATAAAATTATGTTCATATTATCATTTATATCAGGATATATATATATACATATATATATATTCAGTATGGGTAATTTATATTAGAATATGAAAAGTATATGAGCGTATGGTATGATCAAACTTCTGGTTTCTTTCTCCTGAATTCAATCTCGACTTCTAGTGATAAGGGTGAGGCAGGTTGTAGACATCTAGGTTTCTTGCTTTCTTTTCTATGACTAACACTGAAAGGAAAAGAGCAAAACAGAGAGAGCATGGAGAAGGACTATCTTGAATCAATCTGGAATAAAGGAGATTGTTTTAGTTAGCTATTCTGTTGCTGTGACCCAAGGACTTGACAAGAACAATTTTAGGAGGAAAAGTCCATCTGGGGACTCATAGTGTCAGAGGTCTTAGTTCATTGAAGGCCAGCTCCATTTCTCTGCCTGAGGAGAAGCTGAATAGCATGGTGTAAGAATGTGGCAGAGGGAAGCAGCTCAAGGCATCACAATGAAAGCAGACAGAGGGACTCCACTTACCAGATACAGAATATGTATACCCCAGAGGCATGCCCCAGTGACCCACTTCCTGTAGCTACATCCTACCAGCCTACTGTTACCACCCAATTAAACACTGTCAGGGGATTATTTCACTGAATGCTTTAAGACTCTCATAACCCAATCATTTCACCTCTCAGTCATTTTGCATTATTTTACATATTGAGCTTTTGGGGGACACCCTTCATCCAAACCATAACAGGAAGGAAGTTCCTAGAGTCTGCTGGGTGTGGTGGCACTCACCTGTAATCCCAGTGACTCAGAAGGCTGTGACAGGAGGATGGCAAGTTTGAATCCAGCAACGTGGCAACACTCTGTTTCAAAACAAATAGAACAGGCTGGGGAATGGAGCTCATTGGTAAAGGATGCTGGGGTTTAATCCCCGGTACTACAAAAAAAAATCACTAGAATTTGCAAAACTGGAAATAAAGTCTTCCCTTGAGGTATATAAAGTGACAAGTTGAATGTGCAGTGAAAAATCTAACTATGAGATTATTCAGGAAAGAGGAAGAAGGAAGAAATGCTAGTGAGCTAAGGAGGCTGTTCTTCCAGGTTTTAGGCCTAAGTATTCCGCTGATACATTTAGAAGCTCTAAAAATTACTGTTGAATAGGTTTGTGGCTTCACTGATTTCATCATGAAGTGAAATTACATAAAAAAGTCCATTTTAACATACATTTCTCCCCATTCTGGGTAGTAGATCATAAAACCATTTCAGTCCCTAAGTCTTTTCATCACATAGAAGCTTTTTCAACAATTCCCAAAACCTCTGGGCATTTCACTTTCTCCAGCTTAGTTAGCCTAGAAAATGTTCAGGGTTTCTTTGGGAAAATGCATTCAACTGGTTATTAGGGTCACTCATCAGGTGTATCCAAATTTTTTCATCATTTTATGGGTCTTAAAAGTGACTCATTTTTGGAATTTTGTTGCAAAGACCTATCTCTGATAGACCATCAGAGAGGTTTTCTGTTTTGCCATTGATGTAGTCCACAGATTATTACATTTTTGTTTCAATCCCAGAGACTTTGTGATCCATTTGCTATTGGAAAAGCCTCCCCTGCAGCACCACTATTAATTGCATAAATTACACATTACATCTTACGGCTCATTGATATTGTTTGTTTTCGAGACCTAGGGATGCCATCATGCCTAGGGAAACAAGGGCACCTATTTCACCTGCCACATCTCCTGCTAGCACTACTTGCTGAAAGAGAACAAACTACATGATATTTCAAGATCTAATGTTTCACCATCCATTTCTCAAAAGATGAAAGAGTCTTTCATCCTGAAATTGTTCAAATTTTTTTGTTTTCTGTTTTTGCGTTCATGAATATGCCACAATGAAACCCACCATTCTATATAACTGATTTGCACCAATAAAAAAAGAGGTGAAAGGAATAGATTGAATAAATTGCACATGCTAAAGCCACTCACTCTCGTTTCTTTAATTAATGACATTTTTATAGGTAATGTGCCAAAAGAGTATCAGTCATCTCAGATCTTCCTTGAGAACTGTATTTTTGTTAGCTAAATACCAGTAGAGCAAACCACTGTTTCACGTGTTCAGATTTAAACAATAATTACAAACTCTGGGAAAGATACTCATCATAATAAGATGTGTTATAAAATTATCCTCTATAACCCTTCATTTAGTATTTTAGCATTTACTCCTACAAATGTTTTCTAGATCTTAACTGATACAAATCCTTAACTTTTAGTAATGCTTGCATTTGTAATCTTTTTTAAAGTTTGAGTTTATAATGATCTCCCTAGGGCATGTTGAATTCTGTTTCTAATTTACAACTGGAGTTAATTAGAAATGATGGGGGATAGTTTTCCCTTGTAAGGTCAACCAGTTGAGGTTTTTAATGTTGTTTTAAACAAGAGAAAAAAGGTGTCATTGAATGTGCGAGGAAGGGCTGCTTCTTCCAGCTAACAATATGCTCTGAGACTTTTTGAGAGTTTAAAATAAATTGGGCCATGTGGATTGTGCTTCAATTTTCAAACTCTTACTCACTAGTTTTCATACTAAGGCACACACAAATAACTTTGACATGTCGAGTTATAATATTCTCATGGTTTCTCTTTGTGCCTTGAGTCAAGATTTTAGGTGTTTGTGCTTATTGTTCTTTTCCTTCAAGACATCTGTTCAGTCTGTAACAACCCACTCTTTTATTCTATTGGAACAAGCTTCTGATCCCTCAAAGTCTTGTGCTCAGTGGACATTGCACTGCAGGTCATAATTTGATGAATTATTTTGCTATTCTGCAAATGAAGAAATGATATCTTAATTTTAATTTGAGATAAACTTTCATTACGGGAAAAAGGAGGCCTTAGCTCTACCAAGACAGATTACAGACAATTTCTTCTGCTCTGAGAGCATATTGCCTGCTCTTTTCCTATCAATTTCCTATGATTCATAATTTTGATGCTTCCAATTTGTAGTATAAATTCACATGTGGATTTCCTAACTGCAACCAATCTGCAAAAATTCTTTGGAATTCTTCCTCAGTAATTTTTGAATTATAAAGAAGGACATTCACTTTGTGAATGTCACTACTTCTCTTGCTCCTGAGCCTGCCAATCTGCTGTCCTGGATAGGACATTCAATATGAATTATAAAGTATTTGAAACAGACTTGATAGAAGAGTAATGATAAATATATAATATAGCAATTCTTAACTATCCTTTGAGTTTCCTTCTTAACTTTCATAGTTTTCCCTGTGGTTCTCATTTTATTTTATTATGTTTTCAAAGTACTTTATCCCTTAAAAGTATTAATTCCTTTCTCAAATGAATCACTGTTTTTTTCCAAATAGGTATATTTCTTTAAAATCTGTAGGTTTGTTTTTGTATTATAATTTTTTGTATTGTATTATAATGTATTATTTTTGATAGGTTTATTTATTCATTGTAGATATACATAATATTAGAGTTCTTTTTGACATAATTATACAAGTATGGAATATAATTTGCTTCAATTCAGTTCTCCCCGCCCCTGTTGCCCTTGTTCTATTCTTTGAACGTTTTTATATTTATTTACAGTGTTTTTAAAAACACTGTTAAGTATTTTGGATGTACAGGTGAGAGTCACTGGGGTGTATCTATATATGTACACTGGGAAGTTTGATCAGATTGTTTCCACCATTCTTGCTTTTTCCCATTCTTCCTCCTACCCATTCAGTCTCTTTCCTCTATTCCACTATTCATCCTGATCTTATTAGTAAAGTGTATTAAAAATTTTTAAAAACATTTAAAATTTTCAAGACTGTATTGTGGATATTATGTGGTTTTTTTCCAATTATATTTTGGTACTTTTGAGATTTCGATAGCATTCTAAATTTTGCTTTGTTTTGATTTCCTCAAATGTCTAAGATTAATGAAATTTTTTCCCATTGATATGAAATTCATGTGTATTTGAAAGTAAAGTCATCAAAGTTTGTATTGACCAGCTTTTCATTGATATTGCTGTAATAAACTAAAACAAAACAAAAGAGAATATAATTGTATCATTTCTCTTGCTCCTGAACCTGCCAATCTACTGTCCCAGACAGGTTAAATGGCCAATACCAAATGCTTTGAGGTGTGAACATAAACACTGTCCATTTTAGAAAGGAAGCTTTGGAGTGTACATAGCAAAGACTGGGTTATTTAACTACAACAAAGAGAGCTAGTGAAGTATTGAAATAGGCTTTAAAAATTATTCCTTTGTTTTATATACCATTAATATGAGGTTACACATTTTCCCATTTCTTATTCTATTGTCATTGTAAGACTAAAAAAATTAAACAACGTTTTGTAGAGTTTTTAAAAAAATAACTTCAGTTTTGTTTTACTCATTTTTTTTAGAATATATATAGGGATTTTTAGGCTATGAAAATCCAATTTTATTTTCAAAATCAATCAATTAATTAGCAAATTACATCAGAAAATTTGGAACTTAAATTTTAATGTTGTAAATTAGTGGCAATTTTTTAAATAAAGGAAAGTATCATGAATATTGAGAAATATGTAATGAAAGACTGGTAAGTTGTCAAAATTCAACAAATTTCATTTTTTTATAATTATTTTCCCAAACAAAAAAATGGAAGTATTCTTCCAAACAGAACTCATTTTAATGAAAACAAGTTGAAAACATTGAGACAGATGGATAGATGATCATTTGGAAAAGATATGTTACAAATACTGTAGTATATACGTTGTATACTATTGCTTTATCAGAGTTATGAATTCCTCTTAACCTAAGCAGTCTTGCTGGAACTTCTCCCATATTCCTTAAGTGCCAATATTTCTAACTCATCTCTTTGCTAGTTTTTGCAGAATGGAACAGAATAAGTTTTAACAATCAAGTATGCATGTCAGTGTAAATAAACATTTTGATCATTTCCTAAATTTTAGTTCACTGAAATGCAGTAGAAGAGAGCTACCTGTATGCTTTAGAGTATATAGAATATTTTAGGAATTTGATATAAAACAGGGTTCTGGCATTTTGGGTTTTAGGATCACCTATATTAGTAAGAAACTTAAAAAGTAATTTACCATTATGAAAGCTAATTTTTTTTTTTACATTTCTGCAAGTACTAATTTAGGTGATATCAACTTTAGGTCATTTTAAACTTTAAGTTTTTGTAAGCATAGTTTAGAATGGGAAAAAGAGTAGCATCCTCTAAAACCTTGGCTTACATTGTATGTTTACATTCAAATTAATTGGCTGACATATCCTCCTTATTCCTCATTTCTTTTCAGAATTTTAGCCACATTGTAATTTCATTTTTTTTTTAATTTACACATTTTGTTTAGAGGTGTTTTTTTTTTCTTTTGGGTAGGGCTTATTTAGGTAATTTATCAGTATATGAATATTCTAGGTGATGTTCTAATTCTATGTTTCTCAATTAAGGGAAAATACACTCCTCCAAGGTAACTTTTGGCAATATTTGGAGACATTTTTGTTTGTCATGATTTGAGGTTATGCTAGAAATACTGGGCATGCAGTAAAACAACCATGTCCTTGGAGGTGGTGAGCAAGGCAAAATTTACATCATATCCAAGGGCCAAAGAAAATGCATGCCAACAGAGGGAATGTTCAAAAGATTCTCAGACTGACTTAAATGCTGCCCTTTACCCTTATTGGAGGAGCTCAGCGGTACAATCTACATGATTGGCAAATGTTGGATAGGTCCAGATACGGGAAGTAAGGTAGGCAAGGTATGGAAAGTCAAAGAAGGTAGGTAGGGTACCAGAAGTGGGTGGTGCTTACATGTGTAAGGGGAATTGTGTTGGGGAGTTTTAAAGATGGCTTCCTCTTAGCCTCATGGTTCCCTGGCTTAAAATGGCTTCTTTTTATATGTGAACCTTAAGGCTTTATTCTGAAAATGGACAATCAGATTTCCAATTTCTCACAGTTAGGGGTAGGTAGAGCTCTGGTACTGACAGTGGGTGAACAATGTACAGAATTATGTCCCTCACCAAATAATAAGCAATTAAGTCCTACAAAATACCAGGAGAATTACTATTGAAGAACTTATATATACCTATTCTGAATACAACTTTATTAATTTTCAAGGGTTTGAGTTGATGACTCCTTTCCAGTAACAATTAATATAAACACTTTTTATTTTCAAAATTTATATGTGTTTTAAAGGGATGAGATATTAAATTAAAAAGAATCATAATAATGAGAAATTAGCACTTTTCTAAAATCATTATCATGCCTAGTTATTTTTTAATAAAATAAGGTATAAGATAGCTAGTAGAGGAAAAATAGTGCATGCACTTGAGAACCAATGTAATTTATAGCCAGACCCACAGAGTGAACTCAGTAGTCATGCAAATTGATAAACACAATACTTCAGTCCAGTGTTTGTAATATGAATTTGACATTCCTGTCCATCTGGAAACAGTGAAAGCATTCAAAGGCCTACCAACACGTTCTGGAAAATAAGTTTTAGTTTGCTTCACATTTAGGTTCTAAATATTAATTATGGAATAATTTTTAGAACATGGAAAATATTAGGCATGCCTAGATTTTCCAAATTAATTGTGACTTTGTAGTACCACCTACTTTGTATGAAATTCATTCACATTTATCTTCTCCACCATTTGTTTTTCCTATGAATTTATATTTTATTCCATTCTTTTTGTCTTTTAGCTTTTAAAAAAACTCTCTAAGTAGTTTTAGTTTTCCTCCCTAAAGTGCAAAAAGTCTTAAAAATCATAATGTTAATTATAATATGACTTTATTGCATTAAATAAACTTTTAATTCTCTTAGTCTTTGAAAACATAAAATTCATTCTTCATTTAATGACTTAAGTAGTGACCATTTAAATATTCCTTGATCTTTGAATCAGAAAACTGAGATAACTGAAGTCCACTTTGTTTACCAAACATAGACATTGCCTCCTAAAAATTACTCCATATATATATCCTCTTCTTTTTTGAAATTTTTAGCTTTCAGAAAACAACTAAATCCAGGTAGTATAGTGGGATATATAACTGTTTTTGAAAGAGCATAACCAAGATAATCTATAGCAATATTGCATTAAAGGATAATGCCTATCACTGATATAACTTGTAGTAACTAAAAACAAGTCCTGTTAATACCTTGGCAATGTGAAAGGATAGATGAAAAAGGCCATGGCCAATCTCATGACCTCTAATGGCCAAGAGAATGGAGTAATGCACAGCTATCAAGTTCAGATATAATAAGGACTATCTCATGCCCCAAGGCACAATTTGCAAAGTATTTGGTATGATGAGAATCAATCTGCTGAATTTATATAAATTAATTTACAAAAAGAGGACCGTTCTAATGGGTAACTATGGCAGTAAGAATCCAGAGGTGCCTTGAAATCAAAGGAGAGTTAGAGACCTTTCTATAGTATTTAAGATTTCATTCACCAGAAATTGAGGTTTCAGAGAAAAAATTCCATCCTGAAAAACAGGATTTAGAGATGCTCCAAATTCTAAGAAAGAACACAAATAACTTGTTTATTAATGTTACCTTCCATTTTTTGCATACCTACAGCAATGCTAAGCTTTCTTACACTTTGTAGCTTCACAAGAGGAAAATGAGAACTATTATCCTATATACACATAGAATGTATTTTAGTGATGCACGATAAACAGTTAAAAATATACAATACCAATGATAACATCATATTGTGATAAAATCTGTGAAAAAAGAAAGGAAGTGGATGGGAATATTTCTGAGGGATGGTTTTAAGTACCATAGTCACAAGGTGATAAGGAGATGACATCCAAGTTGAGACTGAAGCAGGGGGAGCAGAGGTACTTAATATTTAAAATATGTCAGATACAGGAGGACAACTTTCTGTGTAGAAGGAAGAGCAAGTGTATAGTTCCTGATGTGGAAATGGATTTGATGTATTTGTGGAAAGAAACAGAGGCCATTGTGCCAGAAGAGGATTAATCAAGAGAAACAGATGAAAGAGGAGGCTAGAGAAAATGGCAGCAAAAGTATCATGCATGGGTCACTTGGCCAACTTGAGAAGAAAGCTTGGCTGAGTGGATGCAGAAATGAGTGGAAGAAGGCCCTACTCCTCAGCGACACCAGAACCCCCTATAGTTGGAGATGGCATGACCATGGTGACCAGCTTGGTTTAGAGGTAATTAGAATGTAGGGAAACATAACAATTTGCCCTATCCTTTTAGATTTTCACAGAACAAGCTTGTGCCAACATGAAGAATGAGGGCCTAGATAAACATGGGTCTCCTACAGTTTAAATAGGTACCCAGGATTCCCCTCCAAATTTGGCAAAGAAAATCATCGCAGGCTCCAGTATCCTAATAGTTGTGCCTAGTTCTTTCTCTCCTTGGTCTTGAAAACTAAACTAAATTGAGTTTTATCAGTTGGTGGCCACAATTAGAAATTTGTGAAAATTTCTACCAGAGAAAACATGGTGAGAATGTTCCCTGATCCCATTTCATTGGTTTTTGGAATGTCGTGATGGTCATTTTTGCCAAATAATTTATGTATTAGATGGCTGTTATTTAAAATGTTGATATGCATATTTGAAACTATAATAAGATTACCTATGACAATTTCATGATTCATACTTTACCTATTCCCAATTATTCTCATTCAAATTCCTTTTTGGCTACTGGGGTGTGAGCCCTAGAATAATTATTATTATTTTTGATGATGATGTACTTTTTATATGTATCTATTTTTTTTAAAGAGAGGGACATGAGAGAGAGAGAGAGAGAAACAATCAATTTTCATGTGGCTTTTGTTGCTCTGACACTTTGTTGTGTACATGGTGCTGGGTTTTGAACTTGCATCCTTGCAAATGTGAGGCAAGCATTGTAACTGCTGAGCCACCACTCCAGCTCTGTATCTATGCTTTTAGAAGTAATCAGAGAATATAATGCATGCTATAAGACAGAACCCATCTTCCAAGATGCCTTTCATCCACACTTGTTTACATTTTCCTACTTCATAATTGTTTATTATAGTAACATAGCCTCTCCATAGATCTCACAGAGTTCAGCTAATTTTTAGGAAGAGTAATTGTTTCTTGACACTTTTGAATCCACATGTTTATAGTCCAGATGTAATCAACACTGACTATATAATAGAACCAGAATACACACTTGTCATAATAATTCTGCAAAATAGTTGTGGTCTTATTCCAAACAGATAATGTTTCACATTCAAAGTTAAATTTGAAATTTTTCTTTATCTTAAAGAAATCTTCATTCAAAAAACATTTACTTTTTGGGTAGTTTATTCAAGATGTTTTCAATGGATCAGGATGGGGAAAACAGATATCTCATTAAAATAATAGGCTTTTGGCTAAAAGTCCTTTTCAAAAAATACTGAATTATTTCCTCTGTATCTATATTATTGTATCTTTCTGAGAGCCTGATTCTTTAATTGATCAACAGAGCATGTGCCCCAGATTTTACTTAAAAATTGAAGCAACTGTGGCCAAACCCTTAGCAACAATACTGTCACGACTTACATTTAATGCAACTGTCTGCACCCGCTGCCCCACAATAACTCCAAGGACATTCTTTCACTTTCGAGGTAAATGAAAGCTGTCATTCATTCATTCATTCATTCATGCATTCATTCATTCAATGGAGAGGATGTTTGCAAGCGAAACAATAGAGCAAGAATACAAGGAAAGCAATGAACAAAATTTTTAAAAGTACCATACAGGAAAGAAAGAGAAGGTATAAAAATAAAAATGATTTAATTTTCTTTTTGCTAGGAGGCTATAAAAGTGAATAATACTGCAGTGAAAATATTTACTCGAAGGCATATTAACAGAAGAGAGTACAAATACATTGTTCTTCCTGAGCTTTTTGAAAGATACTTTAGCTCACTGCCGCTATAGAGGAATAAAAAGTGAAAATATAGTATATCAGTGGTGATAACTAAACACTCTCCACAGTCTCTACTTCGCATTGTACCTCAGCAATCCACTTTCAGTTGTAAGAGGCAGGCACCTCCAGGATGAGTGTGAAGGAAACCACGAAATTGCATTTTTAATTACTTTTCTTTTTTCTATGCAGATATTCTCCCAGATTATTCTAGATAATGATAATGACGTCACCAATCAGTTAGTAGTTATTTGTCTCAGAGGGAGCAGACAGGGGTTACAACTCTCAGAAAGCTATCTCTTCAGGTTTTGAAAATAAGGTACCACATAATCATGACAAAGAAAGTAAATCATCATTAATTTTTTTCAAAACTTTAATAATATTCTGTCAGGAGCTATGATTTTCACATGCATTTCATTATATATTAAACAATTACATTACATTCCCAAAGTTTAATATATCAATTTCATTATATTGATTATTAGGAGACATCAGTAAATTTAAATGAATGACAAAATAACTTTTTAAAACTGTTTAATGAAACACATGTGTAAACCTGAAAGCTGTGTTGTCTTAGACATCGTCTGGCTTTCTAATGGTCAGTGTGTGGATGTGGACTTCTTTTTTTATTTCTCTAAATAGTAAAGGACCAAAGAACAGTAGTAAATAATTTTTGCTATTAACACATTTAACAAGTATTTTTGTAGTTCATCTTGTATAAGTACATGTATTTTTGTGATACAAAGAGTAAACTGATTTCAATTCAACTTTGCTATCATTTAAAAGTGTCTGTATTCACAGATAATAATATGTGAAACAAAAGCTTGTTTTATGGAGGTGAGAGAAGATTATAAACAATGGAATTGTCAACAAAATGTAAAACTTTTAAGAATTTCGGCTTTGGGATATCTTATTGCAGTTGGAATTACACCAATTATGACATTTTTTAGTTTAAACAACTATACTTTTTTCTAGAGAGTCACTAGAATTTTGTCCCTTTCCACTGCATACATGTATAATCTTAAGCAACTGATTTTTAAATATAAATAAATGACACTTTTTGTAACAAATGATTTTTATTGTGTTAGCTACACATTACCACAAAATTTAACTGCTTAAACTAATATTTATTTTTCCTGTTTATGTGGGTCATCGGAAATCCAGGCATTGCTTAGCTGATACACGGCTTTTGGGTCTCTCACAGTTTAAAATCAATTTGTCAGTCATCTGAGGGGTGCTGAACAGATGGTTGTTGGCAGTACTGAGTTTCTTCCTCCCATTTGGCTTGAGATCCTCAGATCCTTGCCCGCTCTTGGGTGGTTTGGCTTTTTCCCACATTCGGTTCTGGGTTTTGTTTTTCTTTCTTTCTTTTTTTTTTTCTTTTTGGTGGGTGGGGTTTGGTTTGTATTTTTCTTCACTACAGGTTATTAAACCTAGGGGTGCTCTGCCACTGAGCTACGTCCTCAGCCTTTTATATTTTTGATATTGAGACAAGATTTTGCTAAGCTGCCCAGGCTGGTCTTGAACATGTGATCCTCCTGTCTGAGCTTCCCAAGTAGTTGGGAATTCAGGCCAGGCATGTACCTCAGCACCAGGTTGGCCACAGTGAGTCCTTTGCTACAAATCTTCTCCAACAGGGCAGCTAGTTCCTCCAAGCCTGCAAGCCGTGAAGGCAGGATCTGTTTTTCAAATTAAGTAGCAATCTTGTAGTTTAATCATGGAAGTGATGTTTTTCACTTATGCTGTATTCTATTGGTTAGAACCAAGTCCCTAAGCCATTCCATGATAAAGAGGACAAGATTATGCAGTGTGTCCAAACTAGGAAGAGGGGATCTTTGGAGACCTTCTAAAAAACCAATTATTAGTAAAAATCAAGCCTGAAAAATAAAAGTCAGGGATTCTTTAGCAAATTTTCAAGTGATGGTGTTTTATTCTCACCGTTATGTTTCTTAGTGTTTTAAGTTATGAACTGCCTACCATCTGAAGATAGTGTAATGAAGAAGAAAGAGAAACTTTTAAAATCCCAGAATAGCTATTAACCTGCTGAATTATGTTAGTCTTGTTATTTAGTTTTGTTTGGTTAATACTGTTACATGGGATTAATACTTAATATGATCTAATTGTGGGCATCCTTTAAGGGAAATATTGTTAATTTATGTAACTTTCCAGGAATTTATTGAGCAACTCTCATGTTAGAATATCAGGATAAAAAACTAAATAATAAATAGACTATCTTAGAGTAGTAAATGATCAAGGATTAAATATATTTGTTCTGTACTAACCACTTAGCTAAAGAAGGATTTTGCTGTTTTTTAAATTTTCTTTTTCTAAATTGTCATTGCTGACCTTCACAATATCTTACACCTTCTACCCATCACTGATTGCAAAGGAAGAGTTCTTATAGTCTTAACAGAAAAACAGTTAAATCTGCAGTTTCTCTTTTTTCACCTGCAGAATAACCTGTTAGTTTTCATTTCTCTACCTGCTTCAGGTTTTGAAACATTTTCCCCAAACCCCAAAATGCACATAAGTACAGGCACTTAAAATCTTCTTGAGCATTTGGACTAAGGAAAATAAAACTCAGCAGGAGAATATTGCCAGGAAGTATTTATTGATGTTATTAAGAAGATTTCACTGGAAATAAATTAAATCAATACACAATCTCTTTATTCAGGGATCATAATTCTATTTGGTAGAGCTGTTTAACATTGCCATTCAAAAATAAATCTGATGTTTTATTCATGAGTTTTTTGAAATAGAGGCCAAACATTCATATTTATAATATGAAAAAATCCCACATTAATATTTAAATATCTATCTCTAAATTTAATCAAAGACAATTAGCATAATGAAAGCAAAAATCATGATTGTAGTCAATACAATTTTTTAAACGGACTCTAAAACTACTGTTTATTGGAATTAAGATTTAAAAATTCAATTTATATTTAAAAAGCTATTTAATATGATATTTTTGGCTATAATCCAATACGTGAACAGTTAGAATTCTTTGCCTTGCTTTTCCTGGTTATTTATAGTTAGGAATCTACATCACAGTATTTTAAGAATTGTTTAGCATTTTTAAGGTACTTAGTTCAATAATTAGCATATACTAATTGCTCATATACTAAATTTTATTTTCCACAATCATCTCAAAATAAAATCAAAACCTCCAAACAAGGATCAACTAGCTAAATGTCTCCAATATATCTGTGATAATATGGAACATTTCTGCATCCAGGGCCCCCTTCTAATGTGACATTTAATGACTTGCACTGGGTTCCCCTTTCTGCCCTTCTGCTTTTGCTGTAATAGTTACCAGGTGTTATATCCTAATCTCCGAGGTTAGTAAGAGAAGAAGTGTGGGAAAATCTGACAGGTTTTAACCAGAATAATCAGTAATTCTGATAGGCATCTGAATATTGAGAAGAGAATTAGGAGATGATCAGTCATGGTGAGAATGACTTAGGCCAGAATGGGAAATGTGAATACAGGCAGAGATTTGACGGAAAAGAATAGAAATCAAAATATTAAAGAAAAACTCACATAGCTTTGCAGTGGTGGCACATGGTCTTCTGGATTCCTGTTGGTTTCTGCTTCATAGTAGCAAGTCTCTTTACACACTTGTTCTGTAATTATTTTGGGTTGAACTTTCTGACAGGTACCTCCAAAGCTGGGTTGGCTTTTGATGTAGTGTGACTGGTTCAATATGTTCAAGAAATATCCTGGCATAATCTGCAGTTGAATTCTATGGTCTCCACTGTCTTGTTTTTGTGTTCCTCTCTTCCAGTTTTTGTTCTGGCTCACAAGTTACTTCTTCAGCACATCAAGGTTTGCACAGGTCTTGTTATGGTTCAAATCTGGAATGTCTCCCAAGAGTTCATATGCTAGTTAATGCATCTGTGTTCAGTAGTGAAAGGTTTGGATCACAAGGGCTGTGATCTTTTCATGAAGTCCATATGATGTCCTGCTGCAGGCCATTGTTCAGTCCCATTGACAGCCAAATGGTCTACTAGGAGGTTGTGGGGAGCTGGATTGTCCCCCGGGAGCTGATCAGGAGGAGGATGAGTGCCAATGGCTGGAAACTGGGCCCCTCCTCGCCCGGGGACCCCTTCCCTCCTAGCTGGGGAAACGAGTCAACCACACGCAGCTGATGGCAGCCCAGAATCCATTTATTATCAAGGCACACAGGGTTTTTATAAGGAGGGGAGAAGCCAAGGAATCAATAATCCTTCTAAGGGAGTTGCCAGGGGTTATGCAGATTTCGAGTACAGACAAACAACTAGGTAACAGCACATTCCAACCCACTCTAATCTTCATTTTGCATAACAATTAGGAAGCTTAACAAAGCAGGACCTAGCAGCTCTTCCAGAAGGAACTTATGGAA
>PVKS010015635.1:0-45597 GCA_004027875.1 Aplodontia rufa | reverse complement strand
CATAATGCTTTCCAGAGCAATTGGACCAGTCTGCAATTCCACCAACAGTGTAATAGTGTTCCTGTCTCCCCACAATCCCTCAGCATTTGTTATTATTTGTATTCTTCATCTTTGCCAGTCTGACTGCAGTGAGGTGAAATCTTAAGGTGGTTTTGATTTGCATTTCTCTGATTGCTAGTGATTTAGTGCACTTTCTCAAGTATTCATTAGCTTGTTCAATGTCCTCTGTTGTTTTTTTATTGTTTTATATCAGTTATGATAGTCTAGATTATTGTACAAGAAACAATCCCAAAATCTCAGAAGCTTCTAACAACAAGAGTTTGTAGCTTCCTCACACCACAGTTTCATTGTCAGAAGGCTGAGAAGATCAGCTCAGGGACCAGCCGATGAGCAGCCTCCATTTAGAGCACTGCCCAGGTCATCATGTTGGGTGGGGGAGGGAGAGCTCCAGGGAGCCACTTTCCAGGGAATTAGCTGCTCAGCCCAGAAGGGGCACAAGTCATTTTCACTCACAGCATGTTGGTCAGAACTGGTCAATGGCCCTGTGTGCTCCAAGGGGCTCGATGATGTGCATTCCTAACGCATGCCTGCAACACAGATAGCCACAGAGCAGCTCCAACGGCCACCTCGTTACCTGTTTGGTTTTGTCTGTCTTCCCTGAACAGAATGACCCATTGAAGCAGGATGGCTGAATTTGTTCATTCTATCCCCAGTGCTGGCACCTGTTAATAACTATTTGTTGATGGACTTACTGACTGGTTCTGCTATTTCCGGGCTGGTGCCCAAGACTGGGTGAGGATCAGCACCCTACAGACTGTTCAGTCCTAGAGGACTCAGGGCCCAGCTTTCCATGTTAACTGGACTCTGCAGAAAGGGAAAGAATGACTGTTCTGATTGCTTTTCGTATTTTTCTCCTTGACTGGCTAACTGCAGAGGAAAATGAATGAGAACCTCTGAGAGTCTGGGAGAGAAGTCCAAAGTAGCAATCTATGTAATCTGGAATCTCTTTGTAATTTTATTCTTCATCTTAAAAAGTCACATGGGGGTTGTGGATTTAGCTCTGTGGCAGAGCGCTTGCCTAACATGAGCAAGGCCCCGAGTTTGGTCCTCAGCCCTGGGGGAAAAAAATTTACGTGGATTTTATATGTTGCTCCATATTAGAGCCATGGCTGTAAAAAAGAAAGAGGTTTTAAACATTTAGAAGTAAAATGAGTGCTTTCTGAACATGGGCCATGCTGCTGGGGGTTTCTCTATAACAGCCTTCTGCCTCACCCCTAGGGTGCATTGTCCCAAACCAGGAAACAGCTCTAAGCCTCTTTAGATGTCTGCTGGGGCTTTAAGGCTTAAGCTTAGAGAATTAAGAACACATTGTGCATTTGGTTCCACCCTTGATTATTTCAGTTTGGGAACCCTGGTGACTCTTTCTCTGATGGGAATAAAACTCCAGTTTTATGTGAAATTTTTCTTTTGTCTAATGAAATGTGGACTTTAAGATCCTGTTTTTCTTTCCCACAGGTTGATGGGCTAAATTCTTGCATTCCAGTGTTTCTTTCACCATGACCCACACTGAGAAGTGCATCTGACGTCAGGTCCTGTGATGGAGAGGTTGATACCCTGATTCAGGGCAGAGTGCCCACCCCATCTGGGCAGAGGGCTGCTGGTCACAGGCGCCACCTTCTCTGGAAAATTGTGCCTGGCTAAGCAAGAGCTACCTTTTCAGAAGATTCATCCTCTTCCTTAGAGCAACCACAGCCAATGGTTGGTTGTGGGCGTGAGGCCACAACACACCCCTTCCCCAGGGACACCAACTCAGATCCATTTCAAGCTTTAGGGCTCCAGGGAATCAGACTGAGCTCAACTTCACCCCAACCCCATTCAGTTTCCCTTACTTCCCTTTTTTCTAAGAGCATTCCCTAAATAGGTCACACAAACCCAA
This sequence comes from Aplodontia rufa, assembly GCA_004027875.1. Taxonomy (NCBI): domain Eukaryota; kingdom Metazoa; phylum Chordata; class Mammalia; order Rodentia; family Aplodontiidae; genus Aplodontia; species Aplodontia rufa. Next base: position 43,661 of record PVKS010015635.1, on the reverse strand, counting down.
ATCCTTTTCTTGAGCTCAACTTGAATTACCCAACACACATGCATCTGAAATAAAATTCCAAGGAAACAATTTTTACACTAACTTCATGTGACGCACGGTCACATTCTATAATATGTGTGTGTGTGTGTGCGTGTGTGTGTGTGTATGTGTACCAATGATTGGATAAAGAAAATGTGGAATATATATACAATGACTTTTTTTCAGTCATAAGGAAGAATGAAATTACTTCATTTGCAGGAAATTGTTTGGAACTTGAGAACATTGTGTTAAGCAAAATAAGCCAGTCCAAGAAAGTTAAGAGCCATATTTTCTTTCATATGTAGAAGAGGTGGAGCAGAGAAAGAGATCTCATGAAAACAGAATGGAGTTGAGTAAGGTGGAGGAAGGGTCTAAAGGGGAGGCAGGAGGGAGGGGAGGGCAAGTTGATGTACTGGGGAATGAAATTCTGTCGTGTTCAAGTATGAATATGTCCCAATGATTCACACTATTATGTAAGATTGTTATGCACTAATAAAAAAATTTTAAAAATCAGTTGGCCCAACCATTCACCATTACTATTCCATTTTCATTTTTTAAATTAGTATGTATACGGTAAGCATAAGTAAACATAGTCAAAAGTATATGTGGTACTCATCTGCAGATGAACCATTCTGGGAGACTTACTTTCTAAATCATGCAATTCCACCGCATTTTAACTTTCTGTTGTAAGCATGAGTTATTTTCAAAAGTAAGAAAAAGCAATGATATTTTTCATGTAAAAAAAAGGTGAAACACAAAAAGCAGCTACTGATAGGTGCAGCACAGAAACATGGAACCTAGATTCAACAGCAGAGCTCCGTCCAGGCTTTTGAGGGTCAGTGGGGTCAGCTGGTGCTCTGAGGCAGCACCTTCACCCAACATATGGAAATAGTCAAATAGTCCAATTGGAAGACATGTATACACCATGGCAAGCTCAGAAACTGGGTAACTATTCCTGTGTGCCAGAACCAGAGAAACTCCACCAGCAGTGGACTGAGGCTAGTGTCTTCAGGGTGAGGTTTGAAATAGGAAGACAGAGGGCTCCCGCAGGGCTAAAGGGGCTATAAAAAAGAAAATAGGGGTTGGGGCAGAGTTGGGGGCTCCTAAATGTCTAGAAGGCTAGAAAACACTGGAGCATTGGGTTGCTTATTTGTTTTGATCAGAAGTTTGATACAATGGCTGCCACTTAAAATTTCCTGGGGGCCTTAAAAAAATGAAAAAAAAACCAACAATAACAAAAAAAAACTACCATTGCTCAGAAACTGATTTCAGTTTACAATTCTCCTTCTTTTTCTCTTTTCCTTCTCTCTCTCTTCCTCCTCCCTTCCTCCCTCTCCATCTCCCTTCTTTTTTTCTTTTAGAGAGAGGGATGGGGCTAGAGTGGTGGCTCAGTGATTACGGTGATTGCCTGGCATGTGCAAGTATGTGAGTTCAAACCCCAGCACCACGTACACAATGAAGTGTTAGAGCAATAAAAGTCACATGAAAAACTGAATAAAATTGCTTCTTTCTCTCTCTCTCACTGTCCCTCTCTCTTAAAAAAAAAAAAAAAAAGAAAAGATAGAAGGAGAGAATCAATTTTCTTCTTTCATCTGCTTTTTGTTTCTCTGACAGTTGTGTATGTGGTGCTGGGATTTGAACCCCCATCCGTGCACATGCCAGGCAAGAATTCCATCCAACCACTGAGCCATTACTCCAGCCCCTCCTGCCTCTTTTAGAAAAGTCTCTTTTGGAGATTCTAAAACATCAATCCAGGATTGAGATCACATTGGAACTTCACCTTAACGGTCAGGGGATCCAGACTCTGCCCAGGAAGTGAACCAAGCAAGGATCTGCTAGAGATGAGAGAGCATTTTCCCACCACTCAGAATGTGTGCTCCTAACATCAGAAAGGTCTGGTTTAGGACTGGGGGTCTGGGGAGGGAGCAGCGTCAAGAAGAGAGCCAGACACTGCTAGTCAGGGAGGGTTGAAGAGGCAGAGAGACAGGGCCAAAAATGTCCATTCTCAGGTAATTGGAAGAATATATGATATACATGAAATACCCATATATCAGATTTTATAGTAGTGACAACTTGTAGTCCACTATTAACATGGCACTAACATTGATACCTGTCAGAAGCAGAATGGTGAGTTATAAAAATAATTTGCAACACTATATGTATGTTATGATATCATTTAAGTTTTAAACTAGAGGGCACAAAAAAGCATATATTGTTTGTGGCTACTATATGTACTGAAACTGTAAACATATTCATGAGACCCAAACACACGGACTTCTGGACAGCAGTTACGTATGAAGAAAGAAGAAGAGGAATGAGATTGGAGGAGGGCACACAGGGAGCAATACACAGGAGCAAGCTATCAATGCCCACAACCACTTGGATGAGTCCTCCCAGGCACCACACTGCATGGAAGAAGTCTGGTTAAAAGACCACAAAACTGGCTGGGGCTGAGGCTCAGTGGTTACAGCACTTGCTTGGCATGTGGGAGTATGTGGGTTCAAACCCCAGCACCATGTATACAACAAAGTGTATACAATAAAGTGTCAGAGCCACGAAAGCCACATGAAAAACTAAAACTTACTCTCTCTCTCACTGTCCCTTTCTCTCTTAAAAACAAAACAAAACACAAACCTTTTGTTTCCATTTATGACGTTTGTAAAAAGACAAAACTATCGTGATGGGGAACAGATTAGTGGTTGCCAGGGAGATGAGATTAAAGGACAGTGCTCCAGAGTTTGGGGACAATGGTATCTTTTGTATCCTGATTATGGGACACTCACACATAATACACATATACTTAACCTCATAAGACTGAATTTCACAAAGACAAAGCAGAATGGTAGTTACCAAGACCAAGAGTAGGGAATCCCTTGATTAATGGGTATGGAGTTTCAGCTTGCAAAGAATAAAAAGTTCTAGAAATGAATGTTGGTGATGGTTGTCACAACAGTGCAAATGTTTAACTGCCAGCAAAAAGTGACAGTGGTAAGTGTTTCTGGTTGTGTGTATTTGACCACAACTAAACAAAAAAAGGAAATAAAATCATAGGACTGTGTGTGTGTGTGTGTGTGTGTGTGTGTGTATATATATATGTATATATATATATATATATAAAGGGGGAAAATGTCAGTTTTCCTGCATGGTAATTTTTTTAAAACTAAAAAAAAGTTCTGAAGCAAATATTATAAAATAGTATGATATGTTAAAGCTAATTGATAGATACATCCATATCTATTACTTAATAGATATGGATATATCTTAATAAGCCTTTTAGTTGCTTAAAATATCCTAAGAAGTTGTTAACAGTTAGTTCAAGGTAGAATACAAATTTCAGGGCTTTTGAGATTAGCTGTTCCAAATTCTTTACTTGAATGAAATGAAATTAGTATCCATAATTAAAACTCCTGACTCCCAGTCCAGTATTTTATCTGTACAGATTATTTGAAACTGAAGTTTTAAATTGACAATAAAATCCAACCGTGGTAACTTTAGAAAGCTTAGGGGATGTGGACAGCCACAAAAAAATGTGCCCAACTTTCCCCATCATTAAGAAACAATTTCTGTGTAGCAGAACAACCAACCAATTCTCAAGAACAGAATTAAAATTGAATCAACAGATCTCCTTTAAAAACTGTCAAAATGATTTTATTGTGTCAATTTACTCTGCGGTTTTTCGGATTGATCTCCTAAGACATTTTAATTTGTTTCATCTCCTTTTGCTTCTGCCTATTTTTGTTCTCGCCCATGCTCTGCTCCTATCTAAATACAACCTCATACTGAATAGCTCCTGTGACCTCCTCTCACCCTGTATCTAATCTTAGATTAGAACTGACTTTCTTTAGAAAGTGGTACTCTGCAAAATTCTAGGGCAAAAAACAATCTTTTGCCATATTACATTTGCAGGATTCTTGGTTGCAAGCAACAGACTGGGTAGGGGAAGAAAACCAGGCCTGCAGGGGGAAGGGCCTGAGGGCAAAAGCCTGAGCACCAGCCCCAGCAAGGGGGCTCAGCTCCAGATGCCACCTGGTGTGGTTTGCACTTTAAATGTCCCCTTCCCCTGCAAGAAAGCTTCAGATGCTAAATGCTTGGGGGTCAACTTTCAGTGCTAGTGGGAGCTGGTGGAACTTTTAGGAGGTAGGACCCAGTGGAAGGAAGTTAGGTCACTGGGAATTTTGCCCTTGAAGAGGATGTTGGAACCTGGACCCTTCCTCGCTAATTTTGCTTCCCAGCGGCCATGCTGTGAGCTGCTTCCTCCTGCTTGTGCTCCCACCATGCAGAGCCGTGAGCTGAACTGAAACCTCCTCCTGATAAGTTCGTTTCCTCTGGTGCTTTGTTGTTGATGGTGTTTGTTGTTTGGTTTTCTAGCAATGGAAAGTTGCCTAACACACTGTGTTTGGTATCATTTCCACCAGCTGGAACCTTAAAGTGTGGAAGTCATCATCATAATTTCCCAGCTGATGGACCCTTCTGTGGATCAGCCTGCCAAGCCTGAAGGTTCTGGGCGGGGCATCCAATTGGCCAATTGGCTGCAGGAGCGTCTCTAAAGGTAGTTGCAGCCTCACCCGCCCGCACAAATGGAGGATTGCCTCCACCCCGGACTGACAGAGGATTCCACACCAGGCTGCAAAACAAGGGAGAACTAGCCACCCTGGCGATTCCATAGGCTTCCCACCACCCACATGTGCCCTACTCCCTTACTTAAATCCCCTTCACTACCCTCACCACCATCATCGCTGCCCTGGGGCTCTCATCAAGAGACCCTCCTTCAGGTCTCCAAATCTCTACTCCTCTCTCCCAAAAGGAGCCCCACAATTCTGGCAGCTTGAAACCCCTGTTTCTGCTCTTAGCTCTCTTCAGTCACTTCTCCACCTACCAACAGGATGGTCATTTTAAAACCTAAGACAGCAACTAAGGCCATGTGAAAAACTAAATAAAGTTGTTTTTCTGTTTCTCTCTCACTGTCCCTCTCTCTTAAAAAAAAAAACAAACCTAAGACAGATTTTGTCACTTCCCTGCCCAAATTCCTCCCGTGGCTCTGGGGTCACTCAGAGAAAAACAAAACAAAATAAAGGAAAACTAATCTCCACAGTGGTTGTCTGTGTCCTGCATTGCAGCTCCTGCCCACCTGTCTGACTGCGTGTCCTACTAGTCTCTTGCACTTCACTCAGAGTGAAAATTCAGAAAAGGGCAGAAATTCAAATATGAGGCAGCAGGGACCACAGCCCAAAGGCCCAGCATAGGGTCATAACAGAAATCGCCCACAGCGTAGCACAGACAACCCACAGGAGAGCCAGGCCTCTCCAGGGATGCTGCAGTGACCTTGCCCTGCCTGCAAAATCCCTGCTGTTACACACGCAGTGTCAAGCCCATGAGCTCAGAGTTCCCAGTCCTCCACCACCTGGCAGCAGCCTACCTTCCCCAGCTCATCCCCATGGCCCTCTACGCCCTATGGTCCTCAGTGACCTCCACGTGCATGTGTCCCCTCATGCCTTTGGGCCTTTGCACGGGGGTTTTCCCATGGTCTAGAATGCCTTTTTTCCGGGGCCTTTGTCAACTTGATTAGCTCCTACACACATTTCAAGACCCCATTAAACATCACCTCCTCTGAGAAGACTTTCACTATGTTCGCTGTGTTCCCTCCCAGGTGACATCTCTGTTATAGCCCCAATTGTGTTATTTTTGTAATTATTTGTTTTCATGTCTGTCTTCTTCACTAGATTGTTGATTTGCAGAGCTCAAGGTCTGTGTCTAATTAATATTAATTAATTAGTTAATGTATTAATTAGGTTTCTCTTAATGAATTAATTGGGTTGTTCTAAATAACCTCAAGGGCAAAGCCTGGTTCTTTGCTCCAAAGAGAGTAGATTTGCATGTTTAATAAGTGCTAAACAAATAAGGAATTAACAAAGCTGGAAAATACCCTAAGGTTCCACTTAACGGATTCCTGCAACTTTAGGAAGGAATCTACCGATATCTGTTCAACGTTTTCCTTAAACCTGATGGGTGGAAATTCTAATACTTCATCTGCATTTGAAGAAATGTTTTTAGGCCTAATGTAGATTCCACTTACTGGATTTTATCCCACTTCAAACCTCTCTTTATTTTTCTTTCTTTCACTGGTACTGGGCATTGAACCTAGGTGTGTTCCACGACTGAGTTACATCCCCAGACATTTAAATTTTTATTTTAATTTTGAGACAGGGTCTTGCTAAGTTGCTAAGCCTGGCCTCAAGCTTGCAATCCTCCTGACTCAGCCTCCTGAGTTGCTGGATTACAGGTGTGTACTACCACACCCAGTATACCAATTTTCTTGAGTCTGCCAATCAGTGGAAAGAGAAAGTGGCTCACCATCATGCATAGAACGTTTATACAAAAGTAGCAAGGGCAGTTACACCCTATTAGTTTGCTAGAGTTGCTATAATGAAATATCACAGACTAGGTGGCTTAAAAAACAGAAATGTCTTTTCTCACAGTTCTGGAGGCTAAAGCCCAAGATCAAGGTGCAGGCAGGGTTGGTTTCCTCTAAGCCTTCCCTCTGTGGCTAATACATTGCTGCCTCTTCCCGTGGTCTTTCCCCTGTGCACACATGCCTCTGTTGTCTCTGTGTCCTAATCATTTTGTCTTCTCATAGGGGCACCAGTCCAATTAGATCAGGGAACACTCTAATTGTCTTATGTTAATTTAATTACCTCTTAGGAGGCCTTGTCTCTAAATACAGTCACATTCTGAGGAACTGGTCATAGGGGTTCAGCATGTGAATTAGAGGAGAAAATTTCAGCCCATAATACCTTCTAAGCCAGCATCAGCCTCAGACAGTAAAGCCAGCTGCACCTCTCGCATTCTTCTATCTATTCTTATATACCAACAGTATTTATGAGAGCTATTTATATGACTGCATGGTCTACATAAAACCAACTAAATGATCTTTCAAAAATGTGTTTCTAACCATCTCTTTGTTCAGATAGAAACTCTTGAATGATTCCTCAGGGCTTTAAGAAAATTCCAAAATCCAAGAATGGTATACAAAATAATCCAAGACCAGCAATCTGCTCACCTCCCCTGCTACAATTCCCTCACATGCCTTTTGCTCCAGATGAGTACTAGAGTGTAGTGATTTCCCGAATAAATTATCCTGAGTTACTCCTAGCTGTAGGATCCTAGGCAAAAATGTATTTCATTCAAAGAAATATTTAATTATCATCTTTTTTTCTGTAGCTGTGCCAGACCCTGAGGCAGATAACAAGGTTCCATCCTCAAAAAAATCTAATTTGGAGAAAATGTCAGATAAGTAAACAAAAATTACAATGCAACTGGTGGACAATATAGCCTAGGTACACGCATAATGTAGCAAGAGCTCAGAGGAGGGTCTCCTTAAATTCCCAGAGCAGCAGTTTCCTCAGTAAAATAATACACCAATCTCCAAAATTAAACTAAGGGCAAAGTCAATTCATAGCACAACTTATGTGTTATGCTAACACACAGTGGTGAAGAAATAAGAAATTCAAATCCAATTAATACAAATGAGATAATCACATCTTCCATACTAATGAAATACACACACCCACCAAAGTTTACAGAGTCCTCAGCTGGACATTAAAATCCCTCATTGCTGGTCTGACTCCATCTCAAGAGTGTTTTTAACATGCACAAATGAAAGCCATAAGGGAAAAACCATGATACAAACCTCTCCTCCAAGCTTGGGAAAAATCTAGCTTATTGATCATTGGAGAATAGAAGCCATAATCGGATGATATACTAAAATGGAACAATGCAACTTCTGGCAACGGTTATTTTATTTATTTTTGATCTTCTTGCATGTTTCTCAAGAAGCTACCTGGTCCAGAAAGTTGCAAAAGAAAACTGAAAAGAGGACAAGAACGACTATTGTTAAGCCAACAGAGTAACAGAGACCAACAAAACTTCCTTTGAGCCACTTGGAACTGCGACGGGCTCCACCTTGCTTTTAATAATGCATAGCTGTGTTCAACACCAAGAAAGGGAAATTCCTATGTGATGATGATGAAAAGAGGACATAAAAGACAAGCAGGGAGGAGATGGCTGAGCAGCTACCTCATCACACAGGGATATTGAGATCTGCCTCCTCAGACCTTGGTCTTTAACAGCCATGGGAAAATGGGAAAGGAGCCCTTGAATGGGAATGGAGAGAAGCCCCTGCATAAAGCCTGAGCTCTCAAAAGTGTCACCTGCAGAGAAGGAAGTGTCTTCACCCACATTCCGGATGAGGAGAAATTTCAGGTCAGATAGATTGGTAAATTGAAGCATTTACCAACTTACTGCCTGCCACTCAGCTTCAAATTCACTTTCCAGTAAATAATCTGGACACCTTAAGCATTTCTCCTTCACAGTAAGCATCATGCTATGCTCTGTCAGCAGGAGGCACTGGAGAAACTATAGGAGGAAAAGGTTTTCTTTTCCTGGTTTTTGTGTTCTTACTCCAGCTGCCTGGTCAGCAGTCTCTCTCTCTCTCTCTCTCTCTCTCTCTCTCTCTCTCAAGGACACATACTGTGATGTTCTGAACAGTGCCTCAGTGACCTCACTGTCCCAGTCAGACTTTGTGGCCACTTCACCACAGTCCCTTGACACAGATACAAATGCACCCGACTTCACATCCACACGGTTGTGAATGCCCTTATGCACACACATAATTGCTTTGGTGCTGCTGTACTCACGGAGTTGCTTCCGGCTTGCCAGCAACTGTGGCTCAGCAGCCCAGGAAATTTCTCTGTCTTTCTGTGAGCTGCAAACACACCTTCCCCAGTAAGGTCTGAACCCCAGACTTAGGGAGCCCCCTAAGTTTGACCTTCTGTGGGTTCTCTTAGCCCTAGAGTCCCAAGTTATCATTCCCTTCACATCTTTTAATTACTTCTTTATCATTGCTAAGTAATTCCTTATATTAAACTAACTAATAATTTAAATTTTCATGTGGTTTTGCTTCCTGATTAATACATTTGAGAAATCAAAATCCTTGGACTATAGCTAATTATTAACTCAAGCCCTCAAAGTAAGGTAAATAGCTTTACATTACCTATCATGACTAAGAACTCTAACATTATGAAAGGATATTTCCTCAACCTCATCTCCATAGCATTCTAACAGAAAAAGCCTCACCAGGAAACAATCTTTCATGAGAAAGTATTTTAAAATAAAAAAATTGTGGATCTTATAACTTTTATGACTTCTGATAATAAGACAATCATAAGAAGGTTATAAATACACTTAACAGAAAATTTATAAATTAATAGAAAAGCAAAAAATTTGAAAGATAGATTTGTAAAATGAAACTAAAAATAAAACGTTTATAAATTTAAAAAATCAAAAAATGAGTTAAGAAGCTGAGTAAACTTATCTGTAGAGAAAATAACAGATAATGAGAACTGAATCTGCCCCAAATTAAGCACAAAATGTTAAAGACAATAAGAAATACAAAAAAAGAATGAGAAGTTTTGAAATGCAGCTAATAAGAACTACAGAAGAGCAAAACAGAGCTAATTAGGAAGGTAAAATTGGGAAAGAATGGGTGAGATCTTTCCAGAATTGATATAGACTTCACAGATGAGAGAAACACAGATCCCAAGCAAGATAAAAGCCCAGAAACACTGAAATGAAGCTGCAGACCAAAAAACCAAACCACAAAAGACTAATTGGTTCTTTGACAAAATAAGATAGAAGACCCCTTGCCAACCACATCAAAAGGAAGAATGAAGTAAAGCAAAGCAACAAAATCAAAGCCAGAAATGGAGATATCAGCACTGACTCAACCAAAATCCAGAAGATCGTCAGAACTTATTGTGAAAAATTGTACTCTGCCAAGTTTGATAATCCGGAAGAAATGGACAAATATCTAGCCACATACGACATTCCCAAATTAACACGCAAGGACATTGAAAGTCTAAACCAACCAATCTCAGCTACTGAAATCAAAACAGCTGTCAAAGGCCTTCCAAAAAGGAAAATCCCAGAACTGATGGATTCACAGCAGAATTCTACCAGACCTTTACAGAAGAATTAACTCCGATCCTCTACAAGCTTTTCCATGAAATTGAAAGAGTTGGAGCTTTCCCAAACTCTTTTTATGAAGCAAATATAAACCTGATACCAAAACCCAACAAAGACACATCAAGAAAAGGAAACTACAGACCAATTTTCCTGATGACCATAGACGCAAAAATCCTTAATAAAATTCTAGCTATCCAGATCCAAAAACGCATCAAGAAGATGTGTTTGATCAAGTGAGCTCCATTCCAGGAAAGCAGGGCTGGTTCAACATATGCAAATCAATAGATGTAATTCACCACTTACACAGAATTAGAAATAAAAATGAAATAAACAGGGCTGGAGCGGTGGCTCAGTGGTTTCGGCTCTGGCCTGGCAAGCACGAGGACCCGGGTTCAAACCCCAGCACCATGTACACAACTAAGTGTTGGAGCAACTAAGGCCATGTGAAAAACTAAATAAAGTTGTTTCTCCCTTTCTCTGTCTCTCTCACTGTCCCTCTCTCTTTAAAAAATAAAAAATCATATGATCACCTCAATTGACACAGAAAAGGCCTTTGATAAAATTCAGCACCCATTTATTCTCAAAATTCTGGAGAAGGTAGGGATCAAAGGAAGATACTTTAATTTTGTAAGAGCCATTTATGACAGATCCATAGCCAACATTATGCTCAATGGAGAAAGACTGAAAGCATTTCCCCTGAATTCAGGAACAAGACCAGGATGTCCACTCTCCCCACTCTTATTCAATACAGTCCTTGAAACCCTTGCCAGAGCCATCAGACAAGACAAGGAAATCAAAGGAATTTGAATAGGAAAAGAGGAAGTCAAGATGTCTCTATTTGCTGATGACATGATCCTATACCTAAAAGACCCAATAAACTCGACCAGAAGATACCTAGAGCTTATAAACGATTTCAGTAAAGTGGCTGGTTATAAGAACAACACTCATAAGTCATTAGCTTTCCTATACTCCCGCAAAAAGTCCACTGAAGAAAAAATCAGGAAGTCTGTCCCATTCACAATCTTTAAAAAAATAAAAAACAAACTTGGGCATCAATCTAACAAAGGACCTCTACAACAAAAACTATTGAAGTTGCAGAAAACCTGAGTAGCTGGAAAAACATTCCATGTTCTTGGTTACGCAGAATCAATATAGTCAAAATGTCCGTTCTACCGAAAGCCCTATACAGATTCAATGCAATCCCCATCAAAACACCAATGTCATTCTTCACGGATATAGAAAAACTATTCTTAAATTCATATGGAATAACAGAAGGCCCAGAATAGTCAAAACATTACTAAGCAAGAAAAATGAAGTAGGAGGGGTCACAATTCCTAACCTGAAATTATACTATAGGGCTACAGTAACAAAAACAGCATAGTATTGGTATCATAATAGATATGAAAACCAATGCACAGAATAGAAGATATCAAGATGAACCCTCAAATCTTTAACCATTTGATATTTGATAAAGGGGGCAAAAATACAGTGTGGAAAGAGGACAGCCTGTTTAACAAATGGTACTGGACAAACTGGACAGCCATATGCAGACAACTGAAACTGGATCCTTACCTCTTACCCTGCACAAGAATCAAATCAAAACGGTTCAAGGATCTGGAAATTAAAGCAGCGGCTATACAATTGCTTGAAGAAAAAATAGGATCAGCACTACACAGCATAGGTGTCCACATTGCCTTCTTTAAAAAGACTCCCATAGGGCAAGCATTAAAGCCAAGAATAAATGAATGGGATGTCATTAAACTAAAAAAGCTTCTGCACAGCTAAAGAATTAGTCAAGAGTGTCAAAAGAGAGCCTACAGAATGGGGGAAAATCTTTGCCTGTTACACCTGGGACAGAGGGCTAATAACCAGAATACACAAAGAATTTAAAAAACTAAACACGAAAACCACAAATAATCCAATCAATAAATGTGCTAGGGAACTGAATAGGAATTTCTCAACTGAGGAAGTCCAAAAAGTCCATAAATATATGAGAAAATGCTCTACATCTCTAGCAATTAGAGAAATGCAAATCAAAACTTCATTGAGATTCCACTTCACTCCTTTCAGAATGGCAAAAATGAAGAATACAATCAATGACAGATGCTAGAGGGGTTGTGGGAAGAAAGGAACACTGTCACACTGTTGGTGAGACTGCAAGGTTGTACAGCCACTCTGGAAAGCAGTGTGGAGATTCCTCAAAAAATTAGAGCTGGAATCACCCTATGACCCAGATATCCCACTCCTGGGTATTTTCCCAAAAGAGTGAGAATGGGCATATTATAGAAATACAGCTTCATCAATGTTTATAGCAGCTCAATTTAGTATAGCTAAACAATGGAACCAACCCAGATGCCCCTCACTGGATGAGTGAATTCAAAAACTGTGATATATCACAGTTTTTGAATATGTATATATATACACACATACATACGCAATGGAATTCTACTCTGTTATTTTAGAGGACGATATCATGGCATTTGCAGCCAAATGGATGGAGATGGAAAAAATTATGCTGAGTGAAGTATCCCAAACTCAGAGACTCAAGGCTGAATGTTTTCTCTCATATGTGGAAGCTAGAATACAACCGGAAACAGGCTAAAGAGTTGGCTAAGCTAATAATAACCTCAACATGGGTGAATTATTACATGAGCAAGAAGAACCTTGCCTATGACACTGGGGGATGAAGGGAGGGCAATGAGGAGGGGAGGGAAAGGAGGGACATCCAGGCAGCTAGAGGGTGGGAGTAGGGGAGTTATCAACCAAGTAGGGAACCTTTGACTTCCATGAGAAGCCCAACTAACATGAGGGTAAAGTAGGGGGAAACATGGGATTCGGGGAACCCAAAAGGGGGAGGCCATGGACTGGGATCAGCCTTGGCTCGCTCTGTCATTATGCATGTGTTCACAATTCTGTGGCAATTATTCCCTCCTAATTATAAGAATATGTTGACCAACAACAACAAAAAGCTAGACTAAGAGCAGAAATAGCAATGACAGCTGCAGAGTTAATAAGACACAAAGTATTTTCATAGTAAACAGGAAATTAACAAACCAGCCCAGAATTTTATACCCAGCTAGATTTTTACTCATGAGAGTAAAATAAAGATGATCTGAGATAAACAAAGCTAAACATATCTATTCAAGGACCCTTGCTAAAAGAATTGCTAAAGGATGTACTTCAGAAAGTACACCTTTGAACAAAGGAAGAAGGATTGGGGTACGGAAAATAACAGCAATCAAAAGAAAATCTGTGTAAGTTATCAATTTATTACTCTTGGCTTCCAATCCACTCTTCTGTGTCCTCCTTTGGGACATGGAGCTGCATGCAACTGGCACAATGCTATTCCTTGACAGCAGAAGGCACTGGAAAGGCAATGCTTTGGGGGCCCTTCCAGCAGCCAGAGGGCAGTTTGTTTATGATCTGTCAGATCCTATGGTGGTGGCATGTAAGAGACACACTGATGCACATCCTCCAGCAAGTTCTACTGGCTCCCTAGCAAATGGTTTCCAGTGAGTGCAACTGGCATCCCAATGAGTGAGTCCAAGCAACTGGTCTGCTATTGGTTTTTCCAACTTTCTAGCAAGAACTGTGCCTGTCTATGAGTCCCAGCACACAGTACCTTGGCAAACTCCTCCACCGTGTGCTGGGCTTCAACCCCACCTCTTTCAGGGAAGTCTAAATCTCATCCTGAGGGAGGGCTCTTTTCCAAATTTGTCCATTCCTTTGGGACTCTCCTTTAGTGCTAGAAGTCATAGCTGCTCAATTTGCTATTCCTATATTCTTTAATGTTAGCTTTACCCCTCTTAATAGTTAATTATCTGCTAATTAATAATTCCTTATTTCAGATTTAAAAAAGCATAAAAGATGAGAAATAGTGTTTGGAATTTAAACTCTCTAAAGTCCTTATATTATTTAGAAGAATAGTGATACTAATTTTTAAAAATTTTAGCATGTATATTATATTTTTAAATGGTGAGGATAGTCAATTTTTGCTCCTGAGTAGATTATAGTTAAATAAAGATAGCCCAATGTTTTTACTTCAACAACCAGAAAAGACAAGTAAATTATATAATTTTATTTTTTGAATACCAATGCATCTTGGAAGCAATGGTGACTACATTTTTTGATTTCCAGAGGGAAAAACTAGAAAGAACCCCTTTTGAAGTGCATGAGGATAACCAGATGCTATGCTTCTTCCTTGGAAGTATTTGCCAGTGCCTTGCACAGGGTGAGGACTACACATGGCCCCTGCATTAAAACAGCACCCAGATTTGGGTGTCCCCATGGCAGACTGGACACTTGAGAAGACCCCAAGCACGTGACTGGCTGGCCCTGTGGAACATGTGTGGAGTTTTCAGGACTCCAGTTTGCAGGACGCCAGGAGCTAGGCTACAAGCTTCCAACAGCACAGCTCTGTCAGTGGCCCAATCCGTACGTGACAACTGTGACGGTGTGGGGCTGACACAACCAATCGCTTCCTCAATATATTTGGTGAATTCGAAGGAGTAGCAGGGCTGGATTTCCTGCAGTCTTTTAGGACTGAGAGCATAGAGGTTCAGTAAGCCCTCATCAAAACCTTGGGAGTATGGAAGAAAACTAACCAGCTTCAGCCCAGCTCCAATCATAACTGGATTCTCTGACCATCTTAAAGCATAATTGGATGCAGGTTTTGGCCCCATTCCTTAGCTGCCTAACAAAATAAAGAGAGACTCCTATTTAAAATATAGCATTTTAGAAACTCATTTTTTAAAAAATGTTTTACAGTGGCAAATAGAACGTACGAAGCCAATAACCCAGAAAATAAACTATAAAGGTAAAAACGTAGATGATCCATATATTGATTTAGGATACAAAGACTTTAAAATTACTGTCATTAATAAATTAAAGGCCACAGATTAAAACATGAAATTACAAGAAGAAAGGAAGGGCAAAAGAAAGGGTATATGCATGGATAAAGTAGGAAAAAATATTATGTGAAGCATCATTTTGTGGGGTTCACACATATGCAGAAGTAAAATATATGACAACAATATCAAAAAGGCAAGAGAGGAGTAAATGCAGTTAAACCACTGAAGTTTCTCACATTGCTTGAGAAGTGGTAAAGTTATTAATTTAAACTGTAATAAATCAAGAATGGCTACCATATTCTTTAAAGATGTGGGACTAAAAAGTTAATATGGGAAGAAAGTGTAATAAAAAATACTTGTTGATCCAAAAGAGGAATAAGGAAATAACATATGGGGCAAATGGAAAATAGCAAGAAGGGGATCCAAAGCCATATCCATATATATATATATATATATAATTAAATATAAATGGACTAAACCATTCAAAGCCACAGGTTGTCAGATTTTTGTTTCCTGATTTATATGGTGTTTACCTGAATACATTTATTCTGTGAATATTTATACAGCTATTCTTTCACAGTTATGCCCTTTCTGAATATATCATTTATTTTGATAAATGTATTCTTAAAAATATGTATATTTATACGTAATATTTATCTTGAAACCCGGAAATTTTTAAGAAATAAATCATAATACAATATGCTGTATTAAAACTTTGGGATGTAGATAAAGTTGTCCTTACGAGAGAGAAATCCATGCTTTAAATAACCACATAAATACAGAAAAATCAATAAAATAATAAATTAGACAAAGAAAAACAGTAAATTTGAAGAATCCAGAAAGAGGGAAATAATAAAGGGGGAAGGTGCCGGAGCTAGAAGCTCTTCTAGTCTTACTGTGTCCTTGCTTTCACGGAAAGCCCATCTGAGCTATTAAGGCACCTGGGCATTGGGACTTCTTTGACCCTGAGGGCTTTTGTTGATTTAAGCAAACTCTTCCATTTTAGTGTCCTCATGGGTGGAGAAAAGAGAAAGAAATAATGGCCTAGGGCTCCCGGAGACCAGGAATCTAATAAATTCTATTTCTTATCCAGATGCTCCCAGAAGATCACATGAGTATGTCTACCCTGAGCTCATTCCTGGGCTCTGCAGGAAGAGCCTCCTCAGAGCTAAGTGAAGCTGCTTCTCCACTCCCCCAATTCCTTACATTCTGGCCTAACAGTTTGCTATTCCTTTGTCAGAGCTCTACAACTTTTAAACTATAGTTTAGGAATCATATCTACATCTATCTATCAATTCAGATGTAGGAAAATATACTATATATATATATAAAAACATGTAGTTTAGGTAGCTTTTGGTGTACTTATCAGATAGATGGACTTGATTTTCCTGGTCCAATGTTATCAGAAACCAAACCGATATATCTAGTCAAAGCATAAAAGTCTACCTGAGAATAATTCTGTCAGGTAAATGGTTACTTCTGAGATAAAAAAGATAAAAAAGGTCAACATTTTTAACTTTATCTGTAATGTTTTATATCTTTAAAAGACAACAAAAGATCTGAAGCAAGTTTGCAATGATAACATCTGCTAAACCCTGGTAATAGATCCCAGCTCATGTTAGAGGGTTGTTTCCCCAGTGGCCCTTCTCCCTTCCTTTCTTATTAACAGAACCCCAGTTTTAATGATTTGGTAATGTCACTTTTTCAAAGTCCCTTGGAGGGAAGGGGATAGCATAATTCTGGCTAATGAGAGGTTGACATAGATCCCAGGATGCACCTCCTGAGGCAATGGTACAAAGGCTACAACGAAGAACATTTGCGTGTGGGGAGTGGCCCTCCACTTGTTCTCCCTGCCTGGAATAAAAATAACATGGGCTCGGCTGACTTCAGATCACAAGGATGTAGCCACCTGAGGTGGTCCAAGCGCAGAAAAGCAACAAGAGAAGACACCAACACCCTAAGACTTCTTTATGATACCATTTCAGCTTTGGATTGCCTATCTCCAAACTTCCTGTTATGGTTCAGAAAAATAACTTTTTTTTTTTTTTTAAAGAGAGAGACAGTGAGAGAGAGAGAGAAATAGAATCCTTTTTATTTAGTTTTTCATGTGGCCTTCATTGCTGTGACACTTCACTGTGTACGTGGTGCTGGGATTCAAACCCACATCCTTGTGCATGCCAGGCAAGTGTTGTAACTGCCAAGCCACCACTACAGCCCCAGAAAAAAAAGCTTTTTAAATTCACTAATTTTACTGCTACAGGCTCCCGAGTCCACTTCTTTGTAATTCATTGGTGCATGAGTTTTATTATGATATTCTTTATGCTGAAATGTCTCAAAATTAAAATTCTTTTTAAAATTTAAAGAGATAACAGAAAATATAGGAAAATAGGAACCACTTCACAAATGAGTACAGATTCTCCACTCTGTTTAGGCTGCCTGAGGGAATTAGTGGCTATATTAGTCATTGTTCCTTCTGTTTCTGGTATGTTTCTTGTGCAGAATCTGATTTCTGTTCCAAGTTTGAAAAAGAAATTAAAGTAGAGTAGCACTCTCTGAACAGGAATAAAATTAGTGTTCTTGCCTCCTGGGTACTAAAATTTCAACTTGTATAGCTAAGCAGGTTTGAAATTATTATAAATAATTTCCACATTATTTATAATATTGCTGTTTGGTGGCCTGTGGCCAATAGTTACATTGTGTTGAATCATATGATGGTAATGTGTTAGTCAGTTTTCTGTCACTGACAAAATACCTGAGCTGGTCAACTTAATAAAGGAAAATTTTTTAATTTGGTTCATAGCTTCAGAGATTTCAGTTCATGGTTACCAATTCCTGTTGCTTTGGACCTGTGGTAGCACAGAACATCATGGTGAGAGTACATAGCAAAGGAGTCCTAGTCACCTCATTGTGGCTGAAAAGCAAAGGAAGAGACAAGAAGAGACCCAGGTCTCAATGTCCCCTTCAAGGACACATGCCCACTGGCCTAACTTCCTTCCACTAGGCCCCACCTCCTAAAGGTTCTACCACTTCACAATAGCACCATGGGGATCAAGCCTTTAACCTGTGGGCCTTTGAGGGACATTTCAGATCCAAACTGTAGCCAGTAGTTTGCTAGAGAAAAACAGAAAAGAGGTAGATAGGTTAGAAAGAAAGAAAATGTATTGGAAAGAAGCTGCCGGACTGAGGGGAAGGCTGGAGAGGCAGACATGGGCATCTTCACAGATCTGGAGGCAAGAGCAGCACAAAGGCCTCGGCAGAACATGTTGACCAAAGGACTCCAGCATCCCCAGTCGCTTATCTCATCTCTGTGACACAGCAGTCCAAATTCAGAGTCCCAAGTCTCTGTGTGTGTGTGAGAGAGAGAGAAGTATCACACATAGGACTTCTTAAGATCTGCTGCCAGGATTGGACTCAAGGCACCAACAAGCCAAGCCAAGCCTTGAGGTTCTGCAGAGGCAGAGCGTGCCAGAGACTCATCATCTTTCTATGCATTTAGGACAGCTGTTGCTGTGAAAGCAATTTGGGATACTGCAAGGAAAGTGTCACTGTGAGCATGTGTGAGTGTGTGTGAAGTGTGTGTGTGTGTGTATAATAAAATAATGACAGCTGCCTACTTCCAAGATATGTGTACAGAAATAAGCTAGTTTATTCTAGAGATTCCCTTAACCACTGTTTTTCTCTACTAATGGAGAACACTTTCTGCAGACATATTTGAAAGTGAATATCTCAGTATCCCTGTCAGATGAATGCATAGGTAGTAGTATCAGCTGAAAAGCAGACTGCTCAAAACATGTACTTGTCATACATTAAAATAAGAAAAGAGGAACCTCTAACTTATTTTTAAGAAAGCTTTGTTACAAGCACTACTAAGGAAAAAAAGAAAGAAAAGAAAAGAAAGAGGAGGGATCGTAATACCTGACCTGAAATTATACTATAGAGCTGTAGTAACAAAAACAGCATGGTATCATAATATGCAGGAAGATCAGTGGAACAGCATAGAAGACACTGAGACTAACCCACAAGTCTTTAACCATCTGATATTTGAGAAAGGAGGCAAAATATAACTTGGAGGAAAGACAGACTGTTAAGAAATGGTGCTGGCATGTGCTGAACAAACTGGACAGTCATATGCAAACAATTAAAATTAGATCCTTCTCTCTTACCCTGCACAAAAATCAAACCAAAATGAACCAAAGGACTAGGAATTAAATCAGCATCCATACAATTATTAGAAAAGAAGTAGGATCAACACTCCACCATATTGGTGTAGGCATATTTTTTCTTAACAAAACTCCCATAGCACAAGAATTAAAACCAAGAATTAATGAGTGGGATGTCATTAAACTGAAAAGCTTCTGCACAGCTAAAGAATTAGTAAGAGTCAAGAGAGAACCTACAGAACGGGAGAAAATCATTGGCTGCTGCATCTCCAACAGGGGCTCATATCTAGAATATACAAAGAACTCAGAAAGCTTAACACCGAAAACACAAGCATTCCAATCAATAAATGGACTATGGATCTAAACAGAAACTCCTCAACAAAGGAAGTTCAAAAAGCCAAAAGATGTGTGAGAAAGTGTTCTACATCACTACCAATCAAAGTAATGCAAATCAAAACTTCACCGAGATTCCATCTCACTCCAGTCAGAGTGGCAAAAATGAGGATTACAAACAATAATATATGCTGAAGAGGTTGTGGGGAGAAAGGAACACTTACACACTGTTGGAGGGACTGCACATTTATACAGCCACCCTGAAAAACAGTGTGGAGACTATTCAAATAATTAGGGATGGAACTGCCTTACGACCCAGCTCTCCCACTCCTGGGTATTTCCCCAGAAGAGCTAGAATCAGCTGGTTACAGACATACAGGTGCACTGATGTTTACAGCAGCTCAACTTACAATAATGATATTATGGAAACAAGTTAGATGTCCTTCACAAGATGAATGGATCTGAAAACTGTGGTATATATATATGCAATGGAGTTCTATTCAGCTATTAGAAAGAATGATATCATGGCTTTTGCAGGTAAATGCATGGAAATAGAAAAAAAATCATGCTGAGTGAAACAAGCCCCACCCATAGACTTAAGAGTTGAATATTTTCTCTCATATGTGAAAGCTAGAATAAAACCTACGACAGGTTAAAAGTTAGTCAAGTTTATTTAATAGCTCCACCAAATCTGAAGTAACACATAAACTGTGGGGACTATAGTTATGAAGGGTAGGGAAAGGGAGGGAGGAGAGGAAGGGAAAAACAGGAGTGTTCAATATTGTAAAGTACATTTGACTCCCATGAGAACCCCAGTATACCCAGGCAGGCATATTTCAATATTTAAATTACATGTACATGGTCATTTATATCTGTGATTTGAGGAAATTACAGAGGAGTCACACGATCAGGAAGTGGGGGAAGGGATGGAGATCCTGGGCAAGGATCGAGTTTAACAACTCTGTAAATACATATGCATGTTTGAATGTGAACTAATGAATCCCTTGATTATGTAAGATGATGCTGAACCAATTAAAAAAGAAAGAAAGAAAGAAAGCTTTGTTACTGTGGCCATGTGAGTAACCTGTATCCCCAGCTGAAAAGAGCAGTAAATGTTACAAAAACATAAAGATCATTCTAAGGTGATCATTTATTCAAACATATTTTCCAAAATAAATATGTAGACAATGACCTCCTACACATTAGACTTAGTTTCAAATAATAGCTTTGCAAATTACTTTCTGAAAGTATTAATTTTTTTTATCATCTTGAAGTTCTTTAACTAACTGGTAAATTTTTTACCTTAGAGCTTAGATTAACATTTCTATTTAATCTGTGTTTTTGTGAGCAATTAAAGCCTTTGAAGAACAAAGCAGAGCATAATGAAATCTTAAGTTCGAAGAAATCGTTCTGGTTTGTGGTTCAGAATAATGTATGAACACACACATTTATCTCCTCTCCCTCCGGAGACAACATTAAGATGAAACCAAAGGAATGAGAAAGGACAAAGTCGACAACAATGAGGAGAATCAGAAGGGACTGTCGATGGATGAGAGATTTCAATAAATTTATTCGAGATGAGGAATGAATAGAGACGTTTGCTTCTGGGAGTGAAGCGGGCTGAATATTCTGCAGGGTCCTGCTGCTAAAAACTAAATCCTGCATAAATTACAATAAACTTGACTGCAAATGCCTTGCTGAGATCATAAGAAAAAGAGGAAGATTTATAAAAAGCAAAAGTCAAAAAAAAAAAAAAAAGGAGGAGAGGGAAGAGGAGGAGGAAACAAAAAAAAATAATTGCGCTAAACCCAAAGGAGTGCGGTGATCAGTGTAAAGCAATTTCACCCTCCATGCAGTAGATGTTGTTCTAAAACCACCAGGCTGTGGACCTTTTCATAAGAAAAAGAACAGGACATACACAAAAGCAAGGACTGGTGAGAACACGTCAAACTTGCATGGTCCCACGAAAAATGTAATGAACTAGACAGTGGGCCTTCAGCATCTATGAGTTCAGCCAACAGTAGGTTGAAACTGTTCTTTAAAATGATGCATTTTACAGAGCATCTACAGACCTTTTTCTCATTATTCCCTGAACCATATAGTGTAGCAATTATTTACAAAGCACTTGCATTACTTTAGGTTTTGTGCCTAATCTAGAAATGATTTAAAGTCTACAGGAGAATTGTGTGGATTATATGCAAATACTGTGTCATTATACATAAGGGACTTGAGCCTCCAAAGATTTTGGTTTCCTCAGGACCCTGGAACCAATCCCCCTAGAACACCAAAGGATGACGACAGTAACAAATGTAAGCCATACACGAGGACGTGCGTTCAAATCCCGGCACCATGTACACGATGAAGTGTCAGAGCAATGAACTCTCTCTTTAAAAAAAAAAGTAAATAAATGCAAATGTGAATGCTGAGGCCATGTCCTATAAATAAATACTATGGTAATGACAGACGCAGCATTCGTTCATGTTTGCTTGCTGTGGTAAAATGCAGCTCCTGGGTGGTGGAAGAAGGAAGGGTATAGTTGAGGGTTGTGGCTCATTGTCTGCTTATCTTTCTTTTGCTCTGACTGAAAATAGAAGCCCTGCCTTTGTTGTCTCCCAGCTTCCTCCTTTCGTGTAGAAGCCGTATGTGTGCTTCCAAAGGCAGTCCACACAGGGTGCCATCCTACGGCTCTGAGAACTGTGTGTCCCTGTCCCAGTGAGTACCATAACTGGGATGTGTCCACCTCTCCCTTCTTGCATTGTGACAGTGGTTCCCTGGTGGAATGAAATATGGACTCCTTTGTTCCTTAGATGTCACACGTTCACTCCTTTCTTTCAAAATTACAACCCCAAGCTTCCCACAATACTTCAAAGCCTTCCTCTCTGTGTTCCCTACACATACAGCCAGAAATCTTACTCCTGCTCAGAACGCTCTCTTAAATGTTTATATTAAAAATAGCACACAAGCTTGGGAGAACAGTGTAGTGCAGTGTTGAGGGTTCCATGAATAAACTGGGGATGGAGAGGAAAGCTGAGGGTGGAGGGTGTGTGTGTGCAAGCATGTGCTTGTTCACATACATGTGTGTGCATTCTGTGGCCTTCATGATATGCAGTGTACAAAACAGTGATCCTTGGCTCAAGCATAATCAAAGTGTGAAAAATCATCGATACACTAATACAGTTTCTAGTTCCAGTAATTTTAACCCTTTGCTTATTTACCTCAACTATATAAATTGGCCCATTATAAACAAAACAGAAGAGATTGGAATGAGGCAAAGGCAGATATGGGTAATAGCAACTCTATAATCTGGATACTAATATTTGGGCCCATGGCAAAGCCAGCGAGCTAAGTCTCAATGAGGAGTCATAGTAGGACTCCCAAAGCGGGCAGAAGTACTGTTGCTCTCACCCTAGTTCACAGAGGAATCAAATGCAAAAATTTCTCTGGATAAAAATAACCAAATTTAGGCTCTCAGGAGCCCCACAATCCAGTCCTCCTTGTGAATACAGAGGCACAATGGATGTCTGTACAATTTGCATAAGATTATACCTTAAATGAATTTTTTGAATGAAAGAATATATAGAATCTAAGGAAACTGGCAGGTAAGAAGGATGGCATTTGGAAGAAGGGAGACAGCAGCAACATGTTTATCTTACAGTAAAGTCAGTACGTACTGTTCGTGGACAAAAAAAAATGTAGGCTTAACTATTTTGAGATTGCAAAGGTGATAAAGAGAGAAACCAAGACTAGTGATGAAATTATAGAATGTGGATGTGTGGCAGAAGAGGGTGAAGCAACCAACTAAATCTTCACTTGCCATAGGAGGGAAATAATGATCAAGGCCTAAACTAGATAAAGAAACTTAATCCCCTGAAACAACTCTCAGCTCCATGTCTCCTGATCCTGTGGACTGGCTGGGCAGTTCCTCTGTTCCTATTGATTCTGCAGGGGCTCCCCATAGGCTGCACCCAGGTGGCCTAGCGTGTACATCGGGCTATCAGTCCTGGCGATGGTTAGGGTGCTTCAGTTCTCCGCACAGCCTATTTTTTCTGCAGACAAGACCAGCCTCCTTAAAGGACAGTCTCAGAACAGCATCCAAAAGGTCAAGAGCAGAGGCTGCAAGGTTCCTTAAGGCTGAACCTCTGCCATGTAAAATGTGCCTTCTAATTTATGCTACTGGAGAAAGGAGGTCACAGATCAGCCCAGATTCAAGAACTGGTGAAATCGATTCTGCAAAATCACATTTTAAAGGACTGACTCTAAAATGATAGAAAGAATCTGTGACCATATTTGCAATCTACTAGGGTCTGCCCTCACCACAATTATTTACATTTCTTTCAAAGAAACACAATTAGAAAATTAAAATTGTGTGCATCTGGAAGGTGTAAAGGAGGTATATTGGTTAGAGTTCTCCAGGGAAACAGAACCAACAGGATGTATTTGGATGATGGGAAATCACAATCTGCTACCTACAAGCCTAAGCCCCAGAAAGCTGGTGGTATCTTTCCAATCTGAGGGCATGTGACCGGGAACCAGGAGAACCCACGGTATAAGTTCCAGTCCAAGTCCTAAGACCTGAGAATCAGAAGCACCAGAGTCTGAGGGTGGAGATGTTTGATGACACAGCTCATGCAGAGAGAATGTGTCTTCCCTTCCTCCACCTATCAGCTCTATCCAGGCTGCTTACCCAGATCGGGGAGGAGGACTTGACTTCAGTCCACCAACTCAAACACTAGCCGTATCTGGAAACACCCTCCCAGATACACCCACAAATGTCCAACCAAATAGCTGGGCATCCTTTGCCCCTATAAAATTTACCCATAAAATAACCATCACAAAAAAGAAAGAGTTGGGACAGGATTTATTTCGTTAGAAGCCCTTCCATATTATTCTTTTAAAACACATGCATATTTAATAAAAATGGCCATTTCTTATATCCTGTAAATCCCCTTCTCTGGACAGAAAAACTAGAAGGGCAGTTTCCCCCTTCTTCACTTGATAGATGTTAAACAATATTTACTGCATAAGGATTTTAAGAAATGAAAGTTGCTTAAACTACTCAGAACCAGCATGCTCCGGTCTTGTACTGCCTTTCTCAAGGGAATAGAATTCAATTAAAAAACATGATTGTGTATGTGAAAAAATGCTCCTTAAGCTGCAAATGTTTTGTAACTGCCCATACATTATCCGTGGCAGCTGCTTCTGTGTTGCATCCAGCACTGAATTAAGTGAGCTGTGTGGAGGCCTCAAAAGAGCCCGAAGATAAGGTTCCCTCAAGCAAGGAGTTAACAGGCTAGGTGAGGAGACAAGACGTCACCACAAACCAATTACAGTGCATTACCCTAGACTGGAGGGGCCCATGCAGGCAGGGAAATCCTTTTTCATTCTTTGCAGCCCTCTCAGGGACCCACACATAATTAGACTTTGATAAATACGTGTTAGTGGAGGGCCTGATCAATGACTTGAGTCCCTAATTTGGAGCCTGGATACAGAACCAATCGCTAGTGCTAAAGCTTCGGGGAAACGGACATGAAGGAGCTGGTTGAACTAAGGCACCAAGGCTGGGCTTTCTTCCCAATCAGAATATGACAAAAGTCACAGTGTCACAGGGAGGAAGAGGGGTTTTCCAGCCCAGGGAGGACCAGACAAGGAAACACTCAGGGAGTTAAGAGGTGATCAAAGCAGCTTGTGCAGAAGCACAGTGCTATGGTGTTCCCAGATTTCTCCTCTTGGGCCCCTGGGCAAGCAGCAGGGGATGGTGATGGAGTGAGGGGGATAGAAGTCTTCAGGACACAGGAACAGGCAGAGGAGACAAATCCACTGTGCACAGGCTACCTCCTCAGGTGCTACTGCCCCTCCATAGAGAACTTCACCCTTTCCTCAAAGAACCTGTTCAGTACTGGAATCAGGTAGGAAAACAAAGGTGAGTTCTGCACCCTACTTCCAATACTTGCGGCTTGAGACCTTTAGACCAGCTAACCTGTCTGCCCTACTTCGTCACCTGAGACCAGTCCCTACCTCACAGGTTGTGAGGACGAGCCACCCTTGGGAAGCAATCAGAGGGCGCATAGCTCCTGCTCAGGACTCCATGGGCCTTGGTGTTAGGGGAGCTGCCATTTTGAGACCAGGGAAGACTGGGTGGAGGTACTGGCTTTTGATCTAGACTTGAAAATAAGCAGCAATTAGCTATGCAGAGACCAGCAAGCCAGGGCATGCCAGGTTGGAGACACAAGGACAAAGTCCCGGAGGAGTAAAACTGCATGGGGAGAGCTGGGAAGCTTTCCATCTGGGAGCTACATCTAAAAAGGCAGAAGGGATATCCTGAAGGTCCTGGGGTATCCACCACAAGCAATGTAGCCTTTGTTCTGGAGTCAGCATGGAAGGGACAGGGAAGGGACCCAGTCTAGGTGAGGTCTAGGATGCAGCCTATGGGCCTAGGCCCAGCCCCCAGAGATGGTTGCAGGGGTTGGATGGGGGTCTCTCCAAAGGTCAGCTCTGATGACATTCTGGGAAAGACCTAGAGTGGGGATGTCATTCTTGAGACTTTATCTCTTTCACAACTGGCTTCAAAGGGGAGAAAATGGGGTGACAAAGAGGAGATAAACGGCCACGTTAATGATTGAAGCCACATGGTTCAAGAAAACATTAATAGGTCTTAGTTAATCATTTACCAAGCTAGGGAATTTCCTGAAAGAAGGACCCTGAAAATGAAGCCAGAGTCCAGGTGTGGTCTGGGATCTGGAACAGTGAAAACTCCCAATGTCCTTCAAATGTTTCCACAGCCCCACTACCCTTAACACCCCCCTCCCTCAGACACCATGGCCACACCCAAATGCACTGTGGCTTCACATGGGGGGTGGCACGTAGACACTTGGATCTCTCAGTGCTACTCCCAGCTGTCCACTTTGGTAGGTGGCTTAAGTTAGCATGGAGTTGAAGGTGAGTCCTTCAGCAGAGACCTCCTGTCTGAGAGCCTTTGTCTCTAACAGCAACATGGAGGAAGCCTAGGAAGCACTGGACTGGGGCCACCGTCCAGAACCTGGGGAGTGCAGGTGCGGAAGCTCAGGCGTTTCCCTTCCCAGTTGATTGCAAACACACACATGCCGTTTGCTCTGTACCATGAAGATATGTCACAATCTGTGAGAACATCTGAGCTTATAATCAATTTAGAGGCAGGCACTGGGCAAATGTTCCCAAAGATTGCAGGTGTTCTGAGACCAAATTTTTGTGTTTTTTTCCTTGAAATTATATGAAATTTTGACGTTGGTAAAGCAATTCCAAAATGAAATCTGATTCAGTACATCTTTCCACTGGTTTTAACATAAAACAGATTTATATAATGCTATTTCCCTTTTGAATTTGGCAGTGATCTAATAGAAGGGTTATTATTGTCATCGGATATGCTACCACTGAGTTTTAAATCAACTGTATCATATATGTACCAGTATAAAAATGAACCCTCTTATGTGTTCTCATTGGGAATATAAGGTTCATGACCACTCCCCACCCCTACTAAATCTAATTTTGTTAGGGTTTGGGGCCAGAGTTTAGTTTCTATCTTCATATTAAATAGGCATGCCTACTAAGTAATGAATGCAAATGTTGTAAGACTGTGAAAGTCACTTTTATCCCACATGAAATATGCGAAAGTGTTCAATCATGTTATAGGCACCATTTAAGAAGAATTTATTTCTGTCTGGTCCATTTCCAGAGGGCTTTTCCTGCAACATTTTCCTAGCTCAGGTAAAGGTCCTGAAGGCAATTGAAAATATAAAACCATATTTTGAAACATCTCTCAGCAATTCAGTCTGGTGTTTTTCTATCTAACCTGAACACATTCCGTTTTATACAGCGGTGTTAAGAATAACGTTGAGAGCAGACTTGCAGGTGTTTTCAAACCATTTAGGTCTACCCCACACATCCTAATTGCCTCATGAGACCGCACAGTTGTGCAAGGATAATAATCAGTGTTCTTCCTCGCTCAGAATGAAAGCAGACTCATGAACTTGAGCAGAAAGGGACTGTATCATAAGTAGATGAGAAAGCTTGAAGAATTGACCGGAATAGCCATAAGAAAAACAACTGCATCAAAAAAGAAAAGAAAAAACAAGGAAAAGTGACATAAAACTGAAAGACACCTTGATCTGAGGATAATTCAGAAAACAGAAAGCATCCTAAATCACAGCAAGCAAAAAGGCTAATAATAAAGACGATGGAACCTAATAACAACAGAGATATGAAAATATATTTTATACATACATATTTACAGGTCATGTTATCCTCTAGAAGTAGTCAAAAATAAGAATGCTTGAAATTTTAAAAGGATAAATTAAAAGTTTAATAGTGAGTTTTTCAAAACAGGATGCCAGAACACAAATAAAGAAATATGACAGGAAAGGCGAGATACAGAAAGAGAGCATCTGTCAACTTAGAAGGCTGGTTGCCCAATTTACAGGTGAAATAGGAAAGGGAAGAAAATGGAGAGAAGGGAGTTACTAAAAATAACAGAAAGAATACCCAAAATGGTGTGTATCATCAGAGACTGACTTACCTAGCAAATAAAATTCTGGAATAGCTACAACTTAGACATGTGATATAAGCAATAAGGAAACTTAAACAATTTTTATGGTGTTAATGGGGGGGCAGAGTAATGACCTACAAAGCAGGACAGGCTGACAGCTGCCTTCTCACAAGCTGTGCGAGATGTAAATGGAGACTGTGGGGAAATGAGTATCCAAGACCAAACTGTACCCAGCCAAGCTGACAGTCCAATGTGGATGCTCTAAATAAAGACATTTGGACAGATAAGCCTTTTGACTTTCTTAAGTATATTTTTATACTCTGTCAAAAATTAGGGGGCTGGAGCAGTGGCTTGGTGGTTACAGCACTTGCCCGGCATGCGTGAGTACACGGGTTCAAACCCCAGCACCCACGTACACAACTAAGTGTCAGAGCAATGGAGCCATGTGAAAAACTCAATAGAAATTGATTCTCTCTGTCCTTCTCTCTCTCTCCCCCTGCCACTGTCCTTCTCTCTTAAAACAAAAAATGATTCTCTCTCACTGTCCTCTCTTTAAAAATAAATAACAAACAAACAAATAAATAAATAAGAGAAAGACATGGGATCCAAGAAACGGCAGATGAACCTAAGAAAAACCCCAGGATGACAGATATTCAGGAGAGAGGAAACAAGTTCAATCTCAGGTAGGAAAACAGAGCAGCAGAAAGACAGGGACTCTGCCATCACTGATGGATTTGAAAGGCTTAGTAAACTGGAGGCTGTGGTACAGGCACATTCTTCTGTTGTCTGAAAGCAAAGAAAGAAGGAAGAAAGGAAGGGAGAAATAAAGGTAAAGGATGAGAAAAGTCAGGAAGACTAAAGACTGTGCAAGGAAGTGATCAGGCAAATGTAAAGCAAAGAAAAATGTGTCATGATTTCAAACAACAGACAGCGTGAAAGAGAAGACCTTGAGGCGCTCGTGGCCCTCAGATACTGACACCAGACCTGTAAGAGAAACATGCAGTCCTAGCACATTGTCTCTTCCTATGATGGACAATAATTGATTGATCATAATGATATGAATGCCTTTTGATGCATTATAACTGTTGAAGTCAACATAGAGGCAGGGAAACCTTTTACAAAAGCAGAGGTGAATGCAAGTTTTTTCCCTGTTTGTTTGTTTTTTTTTTCGTACTAGGAATTGAACCCAGGTGTGCTTAACCACTGACCCACAACCACCACTGAGCTACATCCCCAGCCTTTATTTTTTATTTTAACTCTAAAAGTTACTCAGAGCCTCCCTAAATTGCTGAGACTGGCCTTGAACTTGCAATTCTCCTGAATTAGCCTCCTAGCCACTGGGTTTATAAGCGTACATAACTGTGTCCAGCTGCATATAAATCTTACGACTGCTGACAACATAAAACCAAAGATGCAGCTGACAACAGTGGCTCTTGAGTGACTCAATGGGTTGGCTTACATTCCCTATAAAAACTAAATTGCTGAGCCAGAGTCCAAAGTAATCACATCAATATGAAATGCTAAAATCCTAAATTTGGTTAAGTTGGCAAGTTTTTGTACTCATTAAGTTGCATATTAGAGAACTGGGCTATGTCTTTACAGAAGGTGGAGATGAAAGAGAAAGAAGGATAACCTTATCTTTCAGAGTGCAGAGTGAAAAACTGAGATAACTGATAGAACAAGAAGCAGAAATTGAAGCACATTATTTAAAGTTAAAAATAGCAGCAATAGAAGACTTTTTAAAAACTAATGTAATTATGCAACGTGAGGAAGACTAAAGGCAGGGGGGAGTCATTCAACCTACTCTCATCTATCACAAGAAGGAGTTGAGAATGTCCTAAGGCTGATGGACTTTCGAAACAGCAATTCAAACTGATTGTGGCACTTTGAATTATGAACTAAGCCACAGAAGAGTGAAAAGCAGAAAACTCAAGGTTTCCATAGGAGAATGGGACTGAGGCTCAAGAGAGGTGAGCCAGGAGCGAACACTATTTGGTTTTTCACTCTCCGCATTGATTGTGTCAGTACATTTTAGGGGGTGGGAGAGTTGCTTGCCGGCAAGGGCCATATTCTATCCATCCTTGTTTTTCTGGATCTATCCTAGTAGTTGGCACAATATCAGTAAAATAACAGTAGTAAAATAACAATAGGCATAATATCAGTAAAATCTGTATATTAAGCACCCACTGTGCTTAAAGTCTCAGACACTGTGCCAGTGTTTTACCCACAGTATTGTTGCTCCTTCCACCACTTTACATGATCGACATTGTCTCCTGACTAGGAGATGAATATAAGAGAGTTCAAAGACAGGAAATTTTCCAAGGTCAGATAGCTAGTTAATTTTCTAAGAGCTTGGGGTTTTGTTTATTTTTCTAACTAAATCAACATTTGATTAAATG
Organism: Aplodontia rufa; assembly: GCA_004027875.1. NCBI lineage: Eukaryota > Metazoa > Chordata > Mammalia > Rodentia > Aplodontiidae > Aplodontia > Aplodontia rufa. The sequence goes on along the minus strand of PVKS010015635.1, from coordinate 13,363 downwards.
CTTGTGAAGAAATGTTTGCGAATAACTAAATGCATGCAAACCTTAAAATAAATGTCACTATGTTAGTCCATGCCTCAAAAAATCCCATTCTGTCTTGCTACAAATATTACCATTTAAACACAAAAGGCTTTAGCCTCATAAGCTTACTATTGCTAAGTAACTGTAAGAGGCTATTGTGAAGTAATAAATAACATTTGCTGTGAGCTAGAGGGAAAATTTAGATTCTCAAAAGCAAGTGGAGAGATTTTTGTCTAGTAATAGAGCAAATTGAAATAATCTGTGCTGAAGGAACACTGGGTAGTAAATATATATTGAGTCAACCTCAGTACGCTCGACTTTCCGGACTAAAATATTATCTTCATGCAAATTTAAATGGCATAGACATTAGGGCTTAATGCAAAATTAGTTTGCCTAAGTGGCTGTGTCTTTGGATCCCAGATAAGGTCACACAGATGCAAGAGCATGCCCTCCCTGTCTCAGCAACACAACCTGGGTCCCCAGGCCTTTGGATCAGCCAATCAATGAAAATGGTGGAGTACACCCACTCCTGTTATGTATGCATTGATAAATTATATTCTTTTTTTTTTTAAGAGAGAGACAGAAAGACAGAATCAATTTATATTTAGTTTTTAATCTGGGCTTTGTTTCTCCAACACTTAGTTGTGTATGTGGTGCTGGGGTTTAAACCCAGGTCCTCGAGCATGCCAGGCAAAAGCTGTAACCACTGAGCCACCACTCCAGCCCCTTATAAATTATATTCTGATTTAGATTTTATTCTCATCTATTTAAGATATGCATTACAGCACATAAACACACACACACACACACACACACACACACACACACAAGAACAAAGGATGAAATAAATACAGCATAAAAACTTAAATTCTTTTTTCCTTATTCTCCAGTGAATATAGAGCTCCAGCTGCACCCACTTTGGAAAACACTGGTATGTGGAGTGAAATAATGACAAACGGAGCAACTGGCCATGGAAAACAAGTTGTTTATTAAAAGAAAAAATATGAGTAGAATTACTATTTATTAAGCGCTCATCTTGCTCCAGGCACTGTTCTAAGAAGTTCGTGTGTATTAATTCATTTAATCCTTGCAACAACACTAAGGGGAGGTTGACCCACATTTCACCAAAGACAAGACTGAAATGCTAAAAGAACAACTAACTTGACCTTATTTCACGCACTAATAAGTTTTAGATCCAGGATCTTTTTTTAAATAAACATTCTACTTTTGTAATGATATTTAATTTATAGAAAAGTTGCAAAGATAGTAGAGAGTTCCCATGCACCCATCTCATACCTTCTCCACTGTTACTATGGTACATTTGGCAAAATAAAAAAACCAAAATGGGCAGATTGCTATTAACCCAGACTTACTTGGGTGTGGCCAGTCCCCCCTCCCCAATGTCCTCTTTTTTCCAGGTTCTCCCTCCTGGGGACCAGGCTGTATTTAATTGTCTCCTCGGGCTCCTCTGGTCTGTGGCAGTTTCTCAGTCTTTCCTTGTTTTGCATGACTTTAAGATCTATGGGAATCAGGCATTCTGGAGTACATTCCTCAGTTTTGACTCATCTCACTGTTGCTCCTGACTAACTGGTGAATGAGTTTTGAGAAACAAGAACACAGAAGAGCCCTGCTCATCACAAGGTATAGGGGCACACATATACCTTGTGCGTTGTTGCTGGTGCCGCCTTCAGCCCTCGGTTAAGGCTGTTTTCCAGTTTTCTCCTCCAGGAAGTTACCATTTTGTTTTATTTTGTTTTATACTGCATTCTTTGGAAATAAATTGCTAAGTCTAGCCCATCCTAGGAAAGAAAGAAGGGATTAAACTTCACTTTCGGGTGTAAAGGTTGTCTACATATATTATTAGAATTCTTCTATAAGAAAAATGTGTCTTGGGGCTGGAGTGGTGGCTCAGCAGTTACAGCGCTTGCCTGGCACACATGAGGATGCGGGTTTAAACCCCAGCACCATCACGTACACAACGAAATGTCGAGTAATGAAAGCCACATGAAAAACTAAATAAAATTGATTTTCTCTCTCTCTCTCTCACTCTCACACACATACACTGTCCCTCTCTCTTTAAAAAAAAAAAAGAAAAAAATGTGTCTCTTCTCAGTTTATTCATTAAATTATATAGCAGTATGGACTCACAAATATTGTACTTGGTTGTAATCCAATACCCTGTTATTTATTGCTGCTCAACTATTCCAGCTTTGGCCATTGGATACCATTTTAAGTTGACCCTGTGTCCCTTTAGCATACTCCCATCAATGTGTGGGAGATTTTTTTTTTTTTTTTGCTTGTTTTAATTTAACACATTCTTATTTTCTGGCACTATAGGACACTCCAGGATCATCTGTGTATTTCTTGCCCTAGGCCTCAAGCCATTTCTTCAAGGAGACCTGGATCCTTTTGTAGAAGAATGGCAATAGAAATCAAGGTCTGGATGCTGGGTATTCTCATTGTTACCTTGTTGTTCCTTCTAGGCTGTCTTGGTGAACAGAGCAAGCACATTATGTATGTGTATTAACCCATGCGTATACGCAGCTCTATAATTGTGCATTTATATATATATGTATACATACACGCATGTTCATATTGCTGGTCTTCAACTCTAATTTGGGACCTCTGGGCTCATTTTAGCTTTACTTTTTTGCTCATCTGTAACTTTTCCCTTTTGACAATGAGAAACCTAGTTCCAACTATGTGCCATCCATTTACGTATTCGTTCAACCCTAGCACATAGATGAACATTTTAGAATTGTTAACATACAGAAGTTAATTTACCGATGAAAGCACAACTTTGTACAATTCCTTTTGCCTTTAGCCTTGTAATTTCTAGTCGAAACACCTTTCTCCCGGTGACTGAGGTCAGCCCCCTTTCCCAGCTTCTTCAATGCTCTTCTTTTTTTTTTCTTTAATAGTTTAATGTACTTTAATAGCAAACGTACAGGAACAGCACAGAAGAAAACATGTACTTGCATGTAGGACAGCTCAGAAAAGTATAGTGAATGGATGGAATCTACTGCATGATAAAAATGGTACAAACACCATTTAGTTGCTGTCAATAAGAAATTTACTTGTTTAAAAAAAATCCAGATGCTGGCATTGTCCAGAAAAAATTAACAGTTTTGTTTATAATTGTTATAAAGTTGAACTGCTGAAACATTTTGACTTGCATTAATGTTTTACATCCCCGCACTTATATTAAAAATTCACACACAAATGAAAATGGAAAAATGGCCAATACCTGATTCCTGTCCGTGATTTTCCCACTCGCAATCATATACTTAGGTACCTTTTGACCCCATGGGGGAAAAAATCTAACGTTTAGAACTACCAATAACAGGAAGAAGAGAAAAAAAAATTATTTTGAGAATGAAATGTTTCCCACCATAGTGAATTCTTAAGCACGTCCTCCACGTATGTGGCGCACTGGTTGGATGTCTTTTGGCATAATTGTTACACGTTTGGCATGGATGGCACACAGGGTTGGTGTCCTCCAAAAGGCCAACCAGAGAGGCCTCACTTGCCTCCTGCAAAGCACCAATAGCTGCGCTCTGGAAGCGCAGATCTGTTCTGAAGGCCTGAGCAATTTCTTGCACCAGACGCTGGAAGGCAAGTTTGCGAATCAGAAGTTCAGTGGACTTCTGATAATGTCTGATTTCACGGGGCGCCGCGGCACCAGGCCTGTACCGATGAGGTTTCTTCACCCCTCCAGCAGAGGGCGCACTCTTGCGAGCGGCTTTTGTAGCAGTTGTTTCTAGGTGCTTTACCACTGGTTGATTTGCAGGCCGTCTGCTTTGTGCGAGCCGTGCATGGTATAAAGACCTCCTTGCGTAAGCCCCTTCTCCTTCAGCTGGAGCTCAGCGAGCTAGAGGCGGTGCTGGCGTTACAGAGTGAGGGTGGCTGGGCTGCAGACACTTCAATGCTCTTCTATCAATTGGTTCTACCAGAGACAGAGTCACATGCCAGTAGGATGTGGAGAGGTATCTGTATTGTTCGTTGGCTTAGCGGTCACCACCTTTTGCCTGTACCTTCACATCTCCTTCCCTCTATGTCTGCCTGTCTGTGTTCACATTGGATCGAGGCCTATAGTAATAACCTCATGTTGATCACTTGCACAGATTCTGTTTCCGAGTAAAGTCATGTTCACAGGCACTGGAGGTGATTAGTTCAGCAAGTTTTGGGGGACATTAACTCAATCCCTAACACTAGGCAAACCTGAAATCCGTAAGACAGGATATCAGGAAGCACAGGCTGGAAAACCTCACACAGGGAACTATTGCCCCCGGGTTGAATTTCTTCTTCCTCAAGAAAGTCTCAGTTCTGCTCCTAAGGTCTTTCAACTGATTGGATCTGACCCACCCACCCCCTAGAGGATAGCCTGCCTTATTTAAAGCAACTGATTGTGGACTCAAATCACAGCTACCAAATACCTCCATAGCAACATCCAGAACAGTGTATTTGAATAATTGGGGTCTGTAGCCTAACCAGACTGACCCATAGAACTGGCCACCTCTCATCATGATACATTTGGATTCGTTTGTCATGATCAGTGTTCCACAGGATACCTTTTGAAGTCAGAATACATCCAGAGCGAGCCCAGAATCTAATACAACTGTGAGCATCAACTGTAAAATTTTAGGCATCTACTTACTAATACCAGATTTGCTCCCCCTGCAGATCATCTCATTTAATCCTTCTAAGAACCCTATGAGTTAAGGTACCAGCCCTACTCCACAGAGAAAAGAGAAATGTGTGATGGCTGAGGCTGAAGTGGAGCCTGGGCAGGTCTGTTTGGCTCCAAACTCTGATGACCAAAAGTTTAACCTCGATGCTACAGTCCTCCCTGATCCCCAATCGGGTCTTTTCAAACATACGTAAGAAAAACTCCAGGGAATGTTTAAGCATTTTAAAGTCATGTGATTTGTATTTAACAAAAGTAATTCCATTTATGAATATATCACTGTATCAGGCATTTTTCTAGGAGGACAATTTCATATATAACATACAATTTATTATTTTAATTCTTCTTAGATGTTCAGTTCTCTCTGAGGTTAAACAGGTAGGGTCCTACAAAGGCCAGATGCTCCCCTATGGTGGTTAGTTTAAGGCTGGTTAATAGCAAAAGGGAATGAGAGGAGTGACTTTCCCAGGCAGATGACAATGGGCTTTGGAAGGCCACAGGAGAACCGACGTCCCAGACTTTGTGCTACACTGTGGGCCTATTGGGAGCACATCTCTGGGCCAGGGGGCAGAGGTGAAGTACACCCCAGGGTTCTGTCACACATCTACAAGGTTCTGTCAAAATATGACACAGAGCGCTCTACCACTTCCTTTTCATACCTTCCAGACCTCTGAATTGTTCTCGAGGTTTCAAGTGAGGATCTTGGTGGTTGAAAACCAGCAGAATCCACCTTTGGTAGCATGTGGGTCACCAGCATAGCAGTAATGGAAGCCATCCCCACCATCCCACTTCCTGCAGGCAACAAAGGGTTAACAGTCCCACAGCTTAATCATAAACCAGTCTGGTGACCCCCAACACCCACGTCCCACGTGTGGTTACATGTTCTACTACCCAATACTTTATACTTGTTTGAACGCAAAGGAACTGTTTCTTTGGTTTTTGGTTTTTTTTATTTTATTTTGTTCTTTTAGAGAGAGAAGGAGAGAATCAATTTTATTTCGTTTTTCATGTGGCCTCCATTGCTCCAACGCTTCACTGTGTATGTGGTGCTGGGGTTCAAACCCGGTTGTTGCACATACAAGGTGTCACCGCTGAGGTGTCACCGCTGAGCCACTGCTCCAGTCCTGGTTTTTTTGTTTTGTTGTTGTTGCTTTGTTTTCCGTCATTTTGTTTTGTTTTGTTTTGTTTTCAGAAAGGGATACCGTTAGGTTGATCCCCAGCTTCAGCCAAGCCACGTGGCCATGGCGGCTGGCTAAAGGGCAGATCTTGGGCAGTTTGCCTGGGAAAAGAACAGCCAATCAAGACGCTGGCAGACAATCTCCAGTGGATTGATGGATCCACCAGCCAATCTCCAAAAGGCCAACCCCATCACTTCTCTCATTTCCCTAAACAATAAAAGCAGCTGCCCAGCCAAGGTCTATGCCATTTTCTCCTGCACACCACTTCCCCTGCCCGCTCCTCATTTCCCCTGCTCTTTCTGGCAACATAGGTAGATTTGGCCAGGGAGTCACCAATCCCAATAAAGGGTTTTGCTCAGCCATTCTTAAGTCTGGCTGCCTTTTTGAGCACCCGCTCCTGGATTTATACCCTTGGTTTCTGATCTTTACAGATACAAGGAGATTTCTTAAAATAGCTGCAAAAACAGGGGATAGTCTTAGGGTAATGAAAGGAGCTCCCAGATGCCCACCAACTCACGGGCAGCTCTCACCTGTGTCCTGAAGCTCGCTCTCACCTGTGCACCTGCAGCTCTACTCTCCAACTCAGGCTAAAATCATGCAACAGGTAAAATTTTCAAGATGGATCGAGTGATTTCACAACATTGGAAATCCATGCATCCCACCCAAGCCACCCATACAACCTACCTCCATTAAGGAATCCTAAAGCTTTGCCCTCCAAGGGATCTGCAGCCATTGCTCAAAGGTCGCTGGGGACAGCCGTTACCCAAATCCACCCCAGACACCTTTGGACGCCCTTGGGAAATCCTCTGCTGCTTTCCAGCCAGAATCTCAGACCTGTCTGAGAAGGACAGAATAAAATTATTCCTTCTTTGCTGAAGGAACTAGCCTAGAGTCAAGGGTGTTACAATGTGAGGCTAATTACTGTAGCCTTTTAATATTCTCGTCTCTGAAGTCCTCCCGGGAAGGATAAAATAAAATGCTGCATAATAATCGGTGAAATGAACGATGGACTGGGAACCTTCACTAGCTGTGTGACCTTGGACAAAGTAGTTGACCCAGGCTTGCGATCTCATTAACACAAAGGGAAAGGAGTTGGGTGGGGGGAGAGAAAGAGAGAGAGAAGGAACGAGAGAGAGCGAGATTACTCTCTTTTCGTTCTCGAATGTGAAGGATCAGGAAGGAGCCAGAGAGGAAACATCTGTGAAACGGACCCTGGAGATGTGGCACAGCCTTAGCGAGACGCAGCCCTTGAGCGTTTAGCCTCAGGTTCTTCGTCATGGAATGCCTTACATTTTCTCCGTAATTTTTGTTCACTTGACAATCTCAGTTTTATCTACCCTACAGGGTTTGTTGTTGTTGTTTAATTGTGAACTGATTCATGCACACAGAAGGGTGTGTATGGTGTATGTATGGTTTAGAAGCTAATAACAAAATGAACGTCAGTGTATTATTCACTGCTCAGGAACAGAAATAAAATCTGACCATACTCAGAATCCCATGTGCCTTGTCCTAATCAGTATTTCCTCCTTCCTCCAAAAACTACCACTATGCTTGTATTTGTGCTAACTGTTCTCTCTTGCCTTTTCTTATCACCTGTGAATGTACCCCCAAAATACATTATTCATTCAGTTTTGATATTTGTGTCAATACATCGACTTGCTTCTTGGGCTCAATTTTATGTTTTTAACAGTGTTTCATGTTGCTCATATTATTGAGTGCAGCTATGTATATTTCTTTCATTTTTACTGCTGTATTATATTCCAGAATTAACTGTACCACAATTTATTCATTAATCCTTGGTAGCCGCTGCAGCTACGAATTTCCTTCCTGCCTCTCTTGCACATGTGTGTAAGAGTGTCCTTAGCTGGAAGCAGAATTGTTCGGCCATACAATGTGAGGATGTTCAGCTTTCCTAGGTACCACTAAGACATGCTACGCTGTTTTTCAAAGTGATCATACCAATTTATGCTCACACTTAATAAAGATTCCTGTGGCTGGCCGCACACCCTCCGCGCACTGTACGTTGTCAGCTTTGTAGTTGTTGTTGTCAGTTCGGTCATTGTAGTTTTAATTTGTGGTCCTTTGGTTGTCTTAGTCCAGTTTCTGTTGTTAGAATACCTGAGACTGAGTAATTTATGAAGAAAATCGGTTGATTTTGGGCTCGTAGTTCTGGAGTCTGGGAAGCCCAAGCGCATGTGCCAGCATCTGCTCAGTTTCTGGGGACGGCCTCACAGTGTTTCAGTTCATGGCAGAGAGCCAGGCAAGGTGATGCATCCCTGTACTGCCAGCTACTTGGGCCGAGAGGCTGAGGCAAGACGATCACAGTTTGAGGCCAGTCTGGATAACTTAGTGAGGCCCCGTTTCAAAATATAATTTTTAGAAAGGGTTGGGATTGTAACTCAATGGTAAAGTGATTGCCTAGCATGTGTGAACCCTTGAGTTTGATTGCCAGTACCTATCACATAAAAAAGGAAATTCAATTCATGGCAGAAAGTGAAAAAACTAGTGGAGTACCTGCTAAACTCCCATAATAGCTCACTCACTGTCCTGAGAAAAGCTTTAATCCATTCATAAGGGTTTTGACCCCATCTTCCCAGTGCGTCCCACTAGGCCCTAGCTTCCACCACCAAAGCTTTGGAAAATTAAGGTCTCAGTATGTGAACTGTTGGGAACAACTCAAACCACAGCACTGGTTAATGAGATGGGGCATCTTATCATATGATTCAAAGTTATGTGATTTCCTCTCCTATAGAACAGCTATTTGTGTCTTTTGCATTCCATTCTACTGAGTAATTTGTTTTGCTCTTACTGCTTCATAAAAATTGTTACATATTCTGGAAGTACTTTGGGGTTAAATATTGCAAATATCTTCTCTCTGTTTGTACCATCTGTCTACATTCTTTTAAAGTAGCTTCTTTGAAAATGTTTTAAAGTTTAATATAGTTAAATTTGCATTAATTTATAAGAAGTTTTGATCTGTAGTAGGGACAGTCCACCACCTTCAGCTGCTATTTCAAGGTTGTTTTGACCACCGTGGCCGTTTGGTGATCTACATAAATTTAAGAATTTGCTTGTTATACGCTACAAAACAAAACTCCTCCTGGAATTGAACTAAATTTGTAGATCAGAAGGAGAAGAATTTGCATCTTTATAATATTAAATATTCCTAATTACAAGTGTGGTAGCCACGAAATATGTCTGCATGTTTTAGAAGTAACTTTAATTATTTCAGTAAAATTTTAAAGCTTTATCTACAAGGACTAACTTCTCTTATTAATTGACTACTGAATACTTGTTATTTTCTATTGCTACTGTAATTGGTGCCTTTTAAAATTACGTCTAATTGATTGCCTCTGATGTATAGAAATGCAATTGATTTTTTTCATTAATTGTTTATGTGGACATCTCACTAAATTCTTATTAACCCTAATAATTCATATGTAGATTATTTTGGATTTTCTACATCTACAAATAATGATGGCTTAGTTTCTTCCTTTCTGATACTTATACTTTTTATTTCTTTTTCTGGTTTTGCTACCCTAGCTGCGACTTCCAATAAGTTATTAGAAAAGCAAACTGGTAGAGGGTATCTGTAATAGTTAATTTTAGGTATCAACATAGTCAAATTAGGGAATATCAGATAGTTAGTAAAGCATTATCCATGGGTGTGTCAGTGAGGGTGTTTCTGGAAGATTGTCCGTAGACATCAAATCCGATCTCCAGGTTCTCTGGATTTTGGACTCTGGGACTTGCACCAGCGACCCCCAGTGCTCTCAGGCCTACAACCTTGGACTGAGAGTTATATCATCAGCTTTCCTGGTTCTGAAGCATTGAACTGAGCTGCAAGACAAGCTTTCCTGGGTCTCTAACACCTGTTTATCTGTCTATACTATCCATCATCTATCTATCCCCAACCGGTTCTCTCTAAAGAACCTTAACACAGCTCTCCTGTCTTACCCTTTGAGCTTGAATTTTGACTATTAATAATGATGTTCACTGTAGGTTTTTAAGAGGTCTTTTTTCAGATTAACAAATATCTCCTGTTCCTGGTTTACTCTAGTTTTATTCCGTATTTTCCAAAATAACATTTTCATTATATTCATGTCTATGTATTTTTAAATTCCCATATGATTTTTTTTCTTTGATCTAAAATTTGTTTAGAAGCATGTATTTCATTTCCAAATGTAAGGGTTTTTTCCTAGTTATATTTTTGTCATTGATTTCTAATTTATTATATTTGCAAATTTATTTGTAGAAGCTTCCATGCATGCTTAAAAGAAGCTATAATCTTCAACTATTGGATGCAATGTTCCCAAGCTTGTTAATGCCTTCTTTCAATCTTCTTTATCTGTACTAATTTGTATCTGCTTGATTTATGAATTATCAAGAAAAATAAGTTAAAACCTCCCTAACAAACTTGTCCATCTTTCCTGGTATCTCTGTCATTAGGTTGCTTTATTGTATGTTAAGGATATAGATATAGATATAGATATAAATTTCTAAATCTTACAAACTTAGGGATTGTTACACATTTAGGAGAATTAAGCACTTTTCTTTGATATTGTATCTTTTGTATTACTCACAAAGCTAGTGTTGAGCCATTTTCTGCTGCCTGAAGTACATTGTATAGAATTTTCTTTTAGTGAGGAATTCTGGAGATAAATGATTTGCTTTATCTGTTTGAAATATCTCTACTTTTCCCTCATTTTTGAAAAATCGTTTGTCTGTACCTAGGATTTCTGGTAACCATTATTTCCTCCCAGCTCACTCACAGTTATTATCCCACTTCCTGCTGGCAGCCATTGTTGTGGATGAGAGGTACTCGTAGCACTAATTGCCATTCTTCTGTTTAAGGTCCATCATTCCTATCTAGCTGCTTTAAGATCATCTTTTTTCTTATTCTATACTTAGTATGATGGTTTTAAGTATGATATGTCTAGGTGTGGTTTTCCTTCTGTTTATCTTCCTTCAGGTTTATCAGTTGCATCTTTCAAGCGTTCTAAAAAATTCTCATCCAATATCATTTACAGTAAAATCCCTTCCCCACATTTGACTGATACATCTCACTTTGTCATTTTTCTTATTTCACTTTTTCTCCATATTTTTAAATTTGCTTCCCAAGTTTATAACTGCAATAATTTCATTGCATTCATTTTTATTATTTCTGTGCCTAATTTTCAAGTCGCTCCATTCATTGAGATTTTTCATTTCAATTTTGATATACTTAATTTTTAGAAGTTGTTTATTTGGTTCTTTTTAAAGTTTACTGGCTTCCTGCTCAAGTCCTGAAGTCTTTGGGGCTGGAGCAGTGACTCAGCAGTGGAGCACTTGCCAGGCATGCAGGAGAACCCCAGTCTGATCCCCAGCACTGCATACGAAACCAAGTGAAAGAAAAACAAAAACAAGATGAAAAAATAAAGTTAACTTCCTCTCTCTCTCTTAAAAAATGTCTTCTTTACATCTTTAAACATATTCTGCTTAGTTATTTTACTCTGGCTAGTCAATACATCTAGCATCTAAAGTTCTGGCTAATCTGAAACTATTATCTTGAATGGGGAGGGTTATCTCCTGTTGTTTTTCTAGATTATAGTGCTTTGTTTTTGTGCATTTTGTAATTTCTGACTGTAAGCTGTGCATTTTCCTTGGATGTTTGTCTGTGGAGGTTCCAAGAGGCCCAGGTTGCATCAGGATATCTCCAGAATTCTTGGAGATGGTCATGTGAATTAGTACCGAGCTGAGAATGTCTTAAAATTTTCAGAGAAAGATCATTTGGAGGAACCAGGTGGTAAAATTTGAACAGCAAAGGCAAGTGATGCTCAATTTGCATCAGGTCAAAGTGATTTTCTGGGTTGAGACACGCTTTTCTTGCATATCTTTTTGGATTTCTTTTATGGGCTGCTCCACCTCGTCAAACCTGGGCCCAGCCCCGTCCGCCATTCCCACACCATCTTTAAGGCAGAATCCCAAGGCACCAACATTTGGCAGGAACTCCAGGATAAAGCAGATTTCAGTACTCCTTTACCGCCCAGCGTTCTTAGTCTCAGCTTGTTTGGAGCTCAAAGGATTTTACTTCCACGTCAGCTCACAGATGCTTTTTTAAAATATACTTTATCCAGCATTTCAGTTGTTTCGGAATGGAAAATGTTCCAGCTATATAATTCACTGTATTGCTGGAAACAGAAATGATCAAGCTGGTTTATTTTTAGCCAAAGCTAATTTCCGGATCACTCTGCACCTGTGAACCTGAACCAATTTGCATAGATGTGCCTTCCATTTCTAGCTAACAAGGATTTCCAAAGAGGAGAGCCAGTGGACTTTTATTGGAAAAAAAGCAACTAGCAGACTGGCCTGTGTGTCTTGGTGGCTCCCAGCTATCATGTTAAATGTACAGATAATGATAAGCTATGATCCTGGGATAGGCTTTATAAGCGTGCTTCAAACACTAAATGTATTATCTGCATCACCTCAATTTTCACAACAACCCTTCAAGGTAGGTATTATTATTATTAGCTCCATTTTACAGATGAGGGAATAAAAAGCAAAATCGTTAAGTAATATAATTTTCCCAACGAACGCAGTGCAACTGGGAGGCGATTGGGCCTCAGAGTACACTTAGCCTTGCTGTTCTGCTATCACCATTAGAGGAAAAGCAACCAGTCAAAGTCTAGTGCCTGAGAGTCTGGCCTGTGCAGGATGGTTCAAGGAAAACTATTCCTCTAGCTACATGGTTCTTGACTTAAGCAGCCTATCAGAAGCACCCAGGGAGTGTATTCAAAGCATACCTGACACCTTTCAAGTAGAAATTCTAATTTAGTTGTTCTGGGGCTAGAGCCCCCACATCTTTAATTTGCCAAAGCACCCAGTAATTTTTTTCTTTTTTCTATTTTTTTTTCTTCTTCTCCTCCTCCTCCTCCTTCTCCTTCTTCTTCTTCTAGAGAGAAAGAGAGAAATTTATTTTTTTATCTGGTTTTTGTTTTTCTTCCACTTAGTTGTATTTGTGGTGCTGAGGATCAAACCTGAGTCTTCATGCCAGGCAAGCACTCTACCGCTGAGCCACCTCTCCAGCCCAGCACCCAGTATTCTGATGAACCACCCCTCTGTGAGTTACCCAGAGCTGCCACCCTGGAGAGCTTACTCTTTCCCTTTGCTCATGTTGGAAGTTTTATCAGATTTCAGTCTCCCAGAAAGATGGGCACCAGGCAAGAAAGAGAATGATTATCTCCCCAGTCCCATTTGAATGACCTTGGGTGACTCACCTCCCTATAACTGAGCCTCTGTGTCTTCCTATGTAAATTGATAATCTTTTAGTGCTAATATTCAAGACTCTGGCCTTTCCAAGTGGTCACTAAAGCCAAGCCCAATCTTTTTTGAATTAGGACTCTATCAGCACATCAGGGCTTGTAGGAGGGCAGCTCTGGTCTAAATTAGGCATGGGGACTATTGATGGGTTTCCAATATCCATCAGTCCATATGCATGGAT
>PVKS010015634.1:23153-45706 GCA_004027875.1 Aplodontia rufa | reverse complement strand
GTAAGGTGATATCTTAATGTAGTTTTCATTTGCATTTCTCTGATTACTAGTGATTTAGAACACTTTCTTATGTATTCATTGGCTTGATCAATGTCCTCTGTTGAGAAGTTTCTATTTAGCTCTTTGGCCCATTTATTAATTGGGTTGTTTGTGTTTTTGTAGTTGAGGTTTTTGAGGATTTTGTGAGTTCATGATCTTACTAGGTTTTTTGTTACAAAAGAATAAAATTATCTGCTTTGCATTCATGATTATTAAAGCTATTTTCGCCATAATTATGAGGCCTTTCAGCAGGAATATTAATTTAGGTGCCTAATCTGCTACATCTTTGGAAACACAAAATCTTTCATTTATGTTTTATACTTCTCTAGCATTAAGAGAAAAATCTATAGAAATAATATATACCTACCTTTCTGGAAGTCCCAGACCAATCATTTAGGTCTCTGTAAATTCCCAGTAAGCCTTTCTAAGAGCTTCATACTCCCTATTATTTTCCCTGTCTTTTTACCCTAGTAAAAGGTGATCAGCATCACCATCTGTCTCATGGCATCCATAAAATACTGTGTACTTTCAGAGAACCTGTTATTTTAAAAAAGCATTGAAACAGAACATAAAATATTTCCTAGTTACTTTAAAAAATAATTTGTTCACAGAGCTAAAAATGTTGTTGACAACTTCTCTGGAAAACATAAACAGAAAGACTGACTGCTCATGTTGATGTATAAAGAAGCATTATTTTAAAACCAACAGTTTTATGGCATTTTTCTACTTGTTTGCAATGGAAAGTTGTATCATTCTTATTTTTGTTTATTTAAAAGCAAACAAAAAAAACCCACATGGATTCCAAATTCTTTTTCATTTAGCAGGACTGTTGGTTATTTTATTTGTCAAATAGAAATTGAGACTTCAAAATCTTTGTTTTGGCATTTAGAAAAAGATACTTAACACAATTATTGCTTCTCAGTAACTATCAACAATTCACGTGGGAATAGATTTGTTGTTAAAAGACCAAATAGATATGGCTACTTTTGCCAAGCTGTAGAAGAGTCAATATATTTTGACAGATCTAGCTAGGAAGCCAAACATGGTAATCAATTTATTACTCTAGTAAAAATGACTTAATGGCTATTAGGAAATTGTTACTCCAATTTAGTAATCCTTAGGCCAACCAGCAAGAACAAAGCTAAAAGCCAGATCCTACCTTTAAAAATCTTTAATCACCAAAAAACAGACAGTTTCATCTGTATGTAATAAATATTGAAGCCAGATTTGCCAAACAAGATGCTGTCCATGAGTTTATATCCTCTCTTCATTGGCAAGAACTAGTTCCATATGTAGAATCAGAGAAGTCAGGACGAGGGAAGACTGACAGGGAAATGATCAAATCAATGAGCTTTTAGGTAATGGGGAGAAAGAGGGAGATAGGAAATAACCATGAAATGAAGCACCTTCAAGTAAATTTGGAAGGACAATGTTGTTTGATCTCTTCCTCTTCTTTTTCTCCTCTATACTTTGCCTACATCGAGCCATCTAGATGTACTTTATCCCAGTGCAGCAAGGTAAGCAAAGTAGTTGGCAGAATCTCTTGGCATTTTTCTTCCAAAAGTTTCCCCTTGATAACAAAAAAGGCTCTAAGCATTTAAGCTTTAAAAAAAAGAAGAAGAAGAAGAAGAAGAATGGAGACAACAATAGGACAAAGGAGATTCCTTTACAGGAGGAAGTTTCCCCTAATCCCTGAAGGAGATAACAGATGAGGTGAATACCTTTAGATGTCTATAGGTCTCAGTTACAAAAATCCTGCATACTCTTTTCAGGGAAGAACCCTGTGTCAGTGAGAACTTAGACAACCTTGCAAACTCCCATACATAGCCTTAGATATAACATTGATGGAAGGAAAAGGATCAGATTCCTGATGAGGTCAGGCAAACAGAAACAAAGGATGAGTCTAGGACAATCTCCTCAGACTGATGGGCGAGGATCAGAAGGGCCGCCATATATCTCAGGTACACTTCCTTCCTCCACACCACCTGCCACTACAGGCTAGAACTGAGAAAGACCACTTTCATGATGCACCTTGTCCCTTGGGGAAAGGAGGAGAATCCTACATTCATGAAGACTAGCTTTCATTTTTCCCCATGTCAAAACGGGGCATGAAATAAATAAATTGGTATTTTTTAAAAATATGTATGGTTTCACATATGAATTGATAAATAAGATTTGTAACTCAACTGCATTAAAAGGAGATATTAATTCTTTTAATCCAACATATGGAGTCACAATAAAAAACCCCAGTGCCAGTAAGTCATTTTGTAAAGAGTTGTAACAGAATTAGCCAATATTTTATCAGCACATATTGGTCACTGTTATGCCAAGAAAGGACAAAACAGAATGACAGCTGAGGAAATCTCTCTCTCTCTCTTTTCATGACAAAATTTTGAACAATTAATAGTTACAAATTAAAAATCCATAAGTAGCCTGTATCAGGTATTTTATTACAGTGATACAAAGTTAACTAATACAAACATTACAGTTCTGGCTTAAAAATAAGCTGAAATATGTGATAAGTAGCTCAACACTGGAAATAAACAAGGTATGGAAATATATACCACAAACTGAAAAGTTAGTACCCCACCTGATGTGTAACAAAAATTGATAGTTTTTATCAACAATAATGTAGAAGACATCTGCCTGTTTAAGCTGTGGCATCTGTCTATGTAAGCTGTGACTCTGGGGAAAGTAGATAGAAAGAACCAGAAGGTGAGTTGACTTTGATCAACTAACTGATTTTTAGTGAGGAAGCCTCTAACTCTCTGAGCTTCAAACTTTGGTTCTTCTGATTTACACCAAAAAACCAGTCCCGTGGAGGAGTTGCTTCCAGTGCCCACGTCACATGAGAACATCCAAAGTCCTGGGAGGTAATGCAGAAGTTGAGTTGATTTGATGTAGTAAAAGAAGTTATCAGAAATTTGGTGGCCAGAGGGGCAACCTGTGATGGAGAGGGTCGTGGCGAGATGCACACTGCTCTTCCACAGTACCGTGTCATCACTGGGATGTGGTTGCCTGGACAGCACACATTGTCTTCCATCACCAACCCTCCCTACCCTCCCTCCTGCTTGCAACTAGGTGTGTCTTTGTGATGAATTCTTTTCATTAGAAGGCTCTGGAAAGTGTGTGTGTTATTTTTGACCCAAACTTTCTAGAAGAATCAACATAATGTAATGTCCCTGATTAGACTGCATACCTATTAGAAAAGTGAAATTTTGCTTAATTCACATGAACCTCACGCTTCTTTCCATACCTAAAATAACCCAAAATTTTACACTCATTATAGTCTTCATTCAATAAATGAAATGTCTACTGATTACCTCCAATGAACCAGCGGTGCCCTACCTGATGAGAATAGAACAGTAAACCAAGCAACATCTCTGCCCCCTGTAGTTACAACTAGGTGCAGACAGCCAGCGGAGAAATACAAAACCAGATGAGGACAAGAACTGGTGGCGAAAGAAGCAAGGTAAGGGGGGAATATTTGGACGGTATTACAGATAGGGCAGATCAAAAACACCAGTCTGTGACAATGATCTTTGAGCAGAGATCTAACTAAACTAAAGAAGTAGTATGAACAACTGCTAGAAGAGAACTCCCAGAAGAAGAAGCAGCAAATAATCTTCTCTCGTTGTTTTTATTTAGACAACTTGTCTCACCAAGTAAGATTATAATATTCCTAAAGACATCTTCTATTTATTTTGTATCTACCTCAGATAGATATTCTCAAGATGAATTCTTGATTATCAGTATATACAGACAGGAGTAGCAGGACTTTGTGAAAACAGATGATATGTACTGACATTAAAGTACTCTTGTATATTCTGGGAATACAGTACATGCATGGCTACAGAGGCAAATAGCCAAGGCAGCTCATTAAAGAGACACACTAATGGATAAATACTCACCAGTGAGACAAGAGGCCCCAGGACCAGCAATATGTAACTGTGAGTCATAAAAAGTGAAACTGTAAAAGCAGATTTTCATTGGTATGTGTCTTTTCATGGGGATACCACATGTCACTATATTACATGAACACTTCTCCTCTTAAGCAATACACACCAAAAAAAAAATATGAGGAAGAATGAGATGAGATGGCAAATGGGCATGAATGAAATCCAATTTTGTCAGGACAATAAAATTTTTAGAGACCTAATATCTTTAAAATCTATTTTAAAAGTATATAATCATTATTTCCATTTTGAACATGCAAAGAAGATGACAAACAATAGCTGATGAATGTAAATTGTTGTATTGAAAACAGGTAAATTCATGTTAAGATGTTACACAGATTCAGAGATTGACCCACTGAGAATCAACCCATACTCTTGTGTTTCAGAAATCAATTATTTGAACTGTTAGAAATACTCCAGTTCAAAATAGAATTTGTACTTGATTTCAGCTAACGTGGACTAACATTTATAAGTCTTAAAACAGCTCTAATTTTATATTTTGGTCAAAAATTTCGTGCTCATTTGACTAATTCCAAGACAAAAAATTATAAGAAAATAGATTTCCTTGTGAATATAAATAGATTGGTTCATATTGATATCTGAAAATATCAGCTGGAAAAAATTCAGGAAACAACAAAACAAGGCAATTCTTGAACTAGAACTGCCTTATAGAATATGAGAGAAACGTTCATAGCTGAAAGTTTGGACTACGGAACCCAATGACCTGGATTTAAATTCCAGCTCTACCATTTATTACCCATGTGTCCTTCAGTGAGTAGCTCAATTTCCCACCTATGAAGTGAGCAGAATAAACAAGCTGGGTATGGAGGCCCTTGCCTGTAATCCCAGCAGTTTGGGAGTCTCAAACAAGAGACTGGCAAGTTTAAGGCCAACCTCAGCGACTTACTGAGACTCTGTCTTAAAATAAAAATAAAGAAGGCTGGGCTGTAGCTCAGTGATAGAACATACCTGAGTTTGATCCCCTGTGCTATGAAAAAAGGTGAGGAATTATATCCCTCCTTAGGTTTATTGCAAGAAGTAAATCAACTAACATACATAAAGACAGAGAAAGCAATGTTTGACACATATATTACATACTGTGATACCTTGCTATCATTGCTACTAGTATTGCAAGGTTCTTAAGAAAATGAAACAGTTTATGTAATACATGAACGTGCTCCCTATAATGACGAATAAAAATAGTGACTTTTAATAGTAGCATTATCCCCCTCTAAACCACTATCCCTACCCTGCCAGATGGCAAATTTTGATATGAAAACCAGATGAAATAAATGTTAATGGGTCCAGTGCAGGCCATCAGCTGCCTGTAGAACCTGCACATCCAAGGAGAAACAAGCATTTTCAAGGCCTGAAACTGGAAGAGACATGGTGTATTCCCTCTGTCTGTTCTGAACACACAAATGAAGCAATTGTTTGGAGACCAACTTTCTAAAATAATGCTTCAATTCAATTTTTTTATTCTTACAAATGTCTATAAAACAAGAGGGCACCAATTGACAATAATGGAAATTACACTATGAAATGAGAATTTTATATGGTTTTATACCCTATATAAATACATATACAGCAGACCTTAGGTGTATCTATTGGGATTTTATTATTGCTTTTCAAATCTTCTTTGCTTTAGGAGTCAGAAACTCTCCATTAGATGCAATGAAGGAAAATGTGTCTAACTGACCTAACCAAAATTCTCTCTTCACGCAGATTTTGAATTGTTGGCTAATATCTTCTCTTCCTTCTTGTTCTGGTCCCATGCCAGTCTGGAATAGGCACTTGATTGTATAAGGACTTTTAATACTGATTGCAGACAATTTACAATATTGCCAACTACAAGTTCAGGCTTTTAGGAGGATGATTTAAGACTCTATTTCTATACTCCTAGCTCTCACTGCTTGAAATGGCAAAGATTATAAACTGGTTCAAAGATGGGGGGCCAGAGGCAGGTTTCCTCTGCTTTTAACAAATTCTGCAAGACGTTCACCTTAAAATATTGTGTTAGCTTTTTCTCATGTGACCAAACTACCCGACAAGAACAACTTAGTGGAGGAAAAGTTTCTTTTGGCTCACAGCATCAGAGACTTAGTCCATGGTCCGCTGAGTCCGCTGTTCTGGCCAAAGGGGAGGCAGCACATCTTGGCACCAAGCACTGCTTACCTCATGGCAGCCAGAAAGCAGTGAGAAAGAAGGGAAGGAATCCTAAGGAAGATGAACATTTCCAGAGCACTCCTCTAGGCACGACCCACCTTTCTACAGTTACCACCTAGTCAGTCTGTTCAAGCTAGGATGGAGTGATTTGGTTACAGCTCTCACAGTTTGATCATTTCACCTCTGAATATCCTGCATCAACACAGGAGATTTGAGGAAACATCTCATCCAAATCACAAAAGGTATTTAACACCCAGAAACCGTTTCTCTCATTTGCAGAATATTAGCTTTTCCTCTGACTTTCTGCCCTGAGACTCCTATGATACCTATTGGTCTCATACTTGTTGATTCATTCAACAAATATTTGTAGATAGCTTACTATCTCTGAAGAAATTCATCAGGCTTGGAGAAATAGAGGTGGTCAGCAAGACAGAACCATGCAGCTTCAGAGTTAATGGCATTTACAAGAGGAATACATCCAATCTAATTATGAAAGACAAAAATTTCATATTATATGTGAAAAAATGTCTTGGTTTCTTTGCAATATTCTGACCATTTTTATACCAAACATCCTCTTTGGAAGCTGCAACCTGTTCTGAAAATCTCAGCAACAGACTACACGACTGCCTGTCAGGAGTGTTCTCTCCCACAGTGAACACAAAGCCACAATGTTCCAGCTGCCACAGCTGTCGGACAAAGAAAAGTGTTCAGACTGGAAAGGCACTGACAGGTAGATTGATTTCACATCACCTATTGGTAAGGCTCCTCTTCTTTGTTTCAAAGTGTTTTACAACAAAGCTGCTCCAGTTATAACCACACTTGCTCTAAAAATGAATGCAGGAGAATAAATACCTAAGATTTTCCACATTTGCTCAGTACTTTATGACACAGACATCTAAAGAATATGATAGGTTGAGCTGAGCTTGGTGGTGCATGCCCTGTAACTGAGACTCAGAGGCTGAGGCAGGAGGATTGACAAGTTCAAAGTCAGCCTCAGCAATTTAGCAAGGCCCTAAGCAACTTAGACTCTGTCTCAAAATAAAATATAAAAAGGACTTGGGATGTAATTCAGTGGTTAATTGCCCCTAGGTTCAAGCCCCAGTACCAAAAAAAAAAAAAGTAAGAAAGAAAGAATACGAGAGTTAAATGTAATATGAAACACACAGTGATCAAAGGGAAGATGCTTTAGAACAGAGACCAATACTCAGCAAAGAAGAGAAGTGAGGGTAGACTGGAATCTTTCTCAAAGATTCATACAACAAATGTTTTTGAGATCCTAACAGAGTGGAAGCTCTGGGTTACTCCTGAAAGTGCTAGGGACTGTAGTGAATCTTGCTAAATTAATAACAAGATTAGAATCACAGGGTATTATTGTAGCATGGAAATAATTCTTTAGTTTACTTGATTTGCATTATATTTTAAAAATCTGGACTACTTTCAGATTTTTCAAACTTTTTATTTGCAAATATTTTGTGAAATCCATGAATTTTTACTTTTGTATTTTCTTTACTATATTTGTATGTGATTATTATGCACACACATATATATTTCTAAACATAAATTCATATGTATGCATCTTAAATGTATATAGTGTTAAACTCATTAATATGAATATTTGATACTTTCATCTTCACTTTTTTTTGTTTCCTGAAAGAACCCTTGAATACATGAAATTGTAGAAACAATTGGGTTTAAGTATACAGATAATAATGGACACTATATGCATAAACCATTCCTAATTTGGATTTTTGCTTCTGTTTACAGGAAAGCAATGAAAGTGTTATCACTGTATTATTCACATATAACTAATTATCCTCAAAATATCATTACAAGTTCTATTTTCACAAGTAGAAAAAGAGTGTTATATTTAAGACAATCAATTGTTTAACTGCTTAGGACAGAAATGTAGATCTCTATTCTTATTTCAGTGCATTTCTATCTAAACATTATTTTAAAGGCAAAGGAATGATTCAGATATTAAAGAAATAAGGAGAAAAATCTGCATCACAGCCCAAGACAACCAGAACAATGTCAATTTGGGGGTTAAATCATGTTGATAACATACCATGGAATACAAGACCCTCGATGACAATGGTTTGGATATGATTTGTCCTCACCAAAACTCAGCTGAAATTTAATACACATTATCAAATGTTGAGAAGTTGTATTGGAAGGACCTTGAATAGGTGATTAGGGTTCTTCCTCAAATGAATGGATTGACCCATTCATGCAAGTCATGGATTAGTAGGTTAATGTGTTAAGAGTGGGCCTATCATCAAAAGAAATCTACCTAGGTTTCTTGTGTACCCCCATCTCACTATATGATGCCCTGTACCATCTCAGGACTCTGTCAGCAAAAGGGTATCACCAGATGTGGCCTCTTGACTTTGGACCAGAACAATTTCATGAGCCAAAATAAATAAACTTTACTTATTTATTTACATATACTAGGGATTTAGCCCAGGGGTGCTTTACCCCTGACCCACATTCCCAGGCCTTTTTATTTATTTTGAGACAGGGTCTCATTGCTGAGGCTGGTCTCAAACTTGCAATCTTCCTGTCTCAGCCTCCCAAGTTGCTGGGATTACAAGCACATGCCACCATGCCCAGCTAATTTCTTTTCCTTTAACTTGCTCAGTCTGTGATGTAGCATCATGCACAACAGAAACGAGACTATGACAGGGTGACTCTTGCTGCTTTTTCCAGATTCTCCTTTTCTCCCTCCTCACATCTCATGCTCAACATAAAATGGTATGCTTTGCCCTACACATACTCCATTATCTCTTACTTTGAGACCTATGAGCCCTCTTCTTCCTCAGCCTAGAATGCTGGTGTCTTCCGTCTCTACTTCTTTGTTCTCTTATTCATGTACTTTGTTTGAATCTCAACTCAGATATCGCCAGAATCTTTTCTTTAGCTACAACCCCTCTACCACGCTTTTTTCTATTCAATATCTTCAGCCTTTTCTGTTACCATACAACCCACATTGTTTAATAACTATTGGATCTGGTATGTCCTACAAAGGCTCACGTGTTGAAGGCTTGGTCCCTAGTGTCACAGTGCTCCGAGGTGGAACCTTCAAGAAGGTGATTGGTTCACGGACTCTAACCTCATCAGGGATTAATATATTTATGGATTTATAATTTGATGGCATTATTGGGAGGTGGAGGAAACTATAGGAGGTAGGGTCTAGTTGGAGGAAGTAGACTCCAAGAGGCATGCCCTGGAAGGGTATATCTTGTCCCTGGGCTATCTGTCTATTTGTCTCTCTCTCTCTCTCTCTCTCTCTCCCTACTTCTCTTCTTCCCTCTCCCCACTTTCTGGATGCCATAAAATAAGCAGTTTCGCTCCACCACCCCCTCCCACCATGATATCCACGTGATCACAGGCCCAGAATCAATGGATACAGATGATCATGGACTAAAATCTCAAAACTGTAAAGCAAGAAAAATCTTTCCTTCTTTAAGTATTTTCTTAAGTATTTTGTCACTTATTTTGTCATAAATAAAAAACCCAACCAACACCATAGCATTAAAATGAAATTGCCATTATTTGATTGATATTGGCATACAAAAATGAATAGTCATTCTCTATGACCAGATAAACTCCTTAAGAAAAGGTCTTAATAACCACTCCCTTCCTGTTCAAAATGGACCCAAATTATTTACCTGAATGAGTAATTTAGAAAATCACAGAAATTTCAAGGATGTTAATCATATTGTCCTGAGCCCTAAATTCAAGCTAGTTTTAGGGTCTACTCCCCCTTCATTTGGATTGATACACAAATGAACTACTGTGTATTATTTTTTATAATAGGTTGCTTTTTAATAATAGAACAAGACACTGCATTTTTATTTTTTTATTTATTTATTTATTTGTTTTACAAATTGCATGGCTTCTTTGTGAAAATATCTTCAACAGAAACCTGAGAAAATCTGTCCCCTAGCAACAGTTCTCTGTAAGCCCTACTCATAAATCAATACAAAGATAAGGAGTGACAGATGTGGGGTAAGGCATTTGTGGTTTCTTGGTTGAGCATAATTTTAACTTGACACAAGATTCAATTGATTCAAACTGATGCTATACTAAGCTGTCTCTGTTTCTCCTTCACTTTAGTTCCATGTACTTCAGTTTTACCCTGTAAAGACCTTGCTTATAATAGGCTGCCAATGTTTCACTAGGACCAGTCAGCGATTCCAGGCAAATGGATTATGAATTAAGAAACAGAGTCATGTTTCCCCTCCTACTCCTATTCACTTATCCATATTTAGCAAATGTTCACTATGTTCCAGGAATTAAGTGAGTGTAATCTTCACTTTGTAATCAAGGGGTGGGGAGTAATAACTTTGAACTCAAGGAGCTCCAAATTTAGTGAGAGAAATGACACACATAAATAAACAACGGCCAAAACAAAGAAGGAGCCCCATATTAGTAGCAGTGAGGAAACTTTAATTCTGCTGCCAGTGGGTGAAGGGTTTGTGAAATACACTTGTAGAATCTGACAATTAGGATAACATTGGTGACTTGTGAGAACAGTAATGGCATCTAGTGAAAAGAGAACCCAGACACGAATTAGTTTAAGCATGATTTAAGATGAAATAGCAACACAAAGTAGACTTTTTTCAATGTATATACCTGAACTAATAACATCAATGCTGAAATAAAATAAGTTTGAATTATGGAAAGGTATAAAGTACCTATAAATATCCACATATCTATGTCCTTATGGACCTTGTGGGTAAAATATCTTTTTTTTTTTTTTTACATTTTATAAATAAGAAAATAGGCTGGATTTGAGCTACAGAACAACCCAACATTAGTTGGATTTTTATATTAAAATCAATTTCCCATATTTTACATAGATTCTACTTTCAAAACACTTTCACATTCAATGTTCCCAAACAACCCCAATGGGCATTTACATCAGAAAAATAAAGGAGTGAGATAAAGATTAAGCGATTTATTCAGTCAGGAGGTCCCAAATCCCTGTATCTGCTCCAGTACATTTCTACACCAAGAGAAAGTAAGTTTCACTCTTCCAATGTTTGAATTGCCATTCTATCTACCTAAATAACACAATATCTGAAGTTCAAAAGAGGTCGATGCCCTTCCCATAGCCAATGAACACTGCACATCCTCTGCTCCATCTTTCAACCATTTCAAGGCAGAGTAAGGTAATGATCAAGCCACAAGATTCTAGAGTCAAAATGCCTCCATTTAAATCCTGGATTTGCTACTTACACTCTGACCTTGGAAAGTAACTTTGATGTGACATGGTTTGTTCACCTGTAAAATGGAAGTGATAATAGAAGTACCGCCTAAGATTTTTAATATGAAAAAAGAACCTTTAACAGTGCCTTTTAGATACTGTTATATTGTATTTTCTACAATTTTTATTTCTTCCTTATATATAGTAGGTAAGCAGATGACACCAGAAACAGAAGAGGCAAAAACAGAAGTCAAATACCTCCACTACCACCACGCATGAAGCCAGACATTCCATGCAGATTCTGGTGGAGGAGGGGGTTCAAGACCCAGCATGAAAGAGGAAAGAAGGAAGGGGAAATGTAGGCTTGCCACAAATCCAGAGAAGAGCTGATAAAGAATGTGATGAAAACACTCAACTGAAACACAATGAGCTGTTTTAAGATTCCTATATTCATGACACCTCTTTTCTAATATTGACCCAAATATTGATGCTTAACCCACCCATCAACTTCTGTAAAAATAATTTAGACTTCTCTTTCTCTACTTACAATGAACTTCAATTCCTTTCTGTCCATTTTCATGAAAAGACCCATATTGAAAAAATGTGATTTTTCTTAATGTAGTAATTCCAGAAAGGGAGAAAAATTGAAGGTGATAAACAGTAAGTAACAAATGAGAGGTCACCAAAACCAGATTCAAACTTCCATTTGAAAAGTTCTTTTGAGACATGTTTAAAAAAAAAATGAAAAGAAAAGAAACAAAAACAGGGATTGAACCCAGAGACACTTAGCCAATGACCCTCATCCCCAGCCCTTTTTATTTTTATTGCTTTATTTTGAGACAGGGTCTCGCTAAGTTGCTTAGTGCCTAAGTTTCTGAGACTGGCCTTAAACTTGGAATCCTCCTGCCCCAGCCTCCCTAGCCCAACCCATTTGTATTGTTCCTACCCAATGGCTTCTCACTTGAATGTTGTGTCTTTTGAGGTAATACACTTTGCCTAAACATTTCTTCAAAAGGCTGTTCCAAATTATTCCTCTCCAATATAAAGGTGTGCTTCTTAAAAAGAAACAGGCTATTTGCAGTTGTTTTCCAACTGACTTAGCCAAACTATGTTAGAAAAGTAATAAAAATGTTTAAACAAATAAAGAGTAAAATTTGAAGGACTGTAACATTTATTAAGTATCATTATGTTCCTGAGTTCTAAGAGTTTCAAAAATTATGTTGCTTACTACACATAATTACCTTCACCCTGCAGATAATGAAATGGGAGCTCAAGAAGTCAAATTACTTGCCCAAGACCACAAAGCTAATAAGTGCAGACCTCTGTGGAATTTAATACAATTCTAATTTTGTTCAGAGAATGAGGAAACAACATACTATGAGCTCTCACTTGATTGGGAAGAAACTAAAAATACAGAATAGTTATTACTAAAGTACACAAACAAGAATGCATGAATAATTAGATCAAAAGAAATAAGTAAATTAATATAAATTCTGCTCTATCATAAGTAAAAAAATTTCCTGGGTTATATAGTTTCAGCAATTCAATAAAACAAGAGATAGATTATTTTGTCAAATTTACATTTCAACATAATTAAATCTGTAATATAGGCTTTCATGTCTATACATCAGATAATTGCTGGAAGACATCAACATGATTTTTGTGGAATACACTGTTGTTGTTCATGAAATATCCAACAGAGCAAGACGGTGACTGCATAAGACCCTGCAGTGCTCAGTTCCCCGCAGACACACCACATGGAATAGGTATTCATGAACCAAACTGCCTTCAGGAGAGTTAAGGAAATCAGGCGAGAGACCATAGTGCCTGCTTTCAGCATAGCATAACAAAAAGGTGCACTGAAGAAGACAGAAAGGAGAGCCCCCAGCATCGTCCCTTCCCCAGCAGCACAGCCATGGAGAAAGAGGTCTCCCGCTCAGAAAGGTAGAATGAAGTCCAGGCCTTAGCCCTGAGCCCCAGTACCAGGTCTGGCATGGAGAAACCCAGTGCTGGACCTGGCCCCTCAACCCCTCCCACCAGGCCAAAACCCTTGCAGCCCCTGGCACTGCTCAGCCGGGTGGCTGACTGCCTCCCACCCCTCCCACCCCTCCTGCAACCTCGGTCAGCAGAACTGGGGGCAGGACTCCACTGCGGAGTGCTGGGCTCCAAAAGCAGCACAGGTCTTTGTCTCAGAGGCTGGTGCCAGGCCCACTGTGGTGAGAATCAGCACCTGATAGAAAGGGAAAGCCTGTGTACAAGCCCAGGCTCACATGTGGAGCCTCGAGACAGCAGGTGGAAACCTCTGTACCTGCAAGACAGACTGCAGTTTTGGCAGTTTCCAGCCTTGGAAGTGGGTTCCAGGGCACTCTTGCCCTCTCCCTGAGACTGTGCAGGGTCTTGTAGCTACAAGACTCAGGGATGACCCAATTCAGCACTGTCTCCACCACCTGTCCCCCAACTTTGGGCAACACAACTGTTTCCATGTCAGTGTTCACAAATGGGGCTCTAGAACTGCCCCACACCAGGCAGAGACCTGGAGGACTGATTATGTGTCCACCTGCATCAACACTAGCTGCAACATGAGCTTGAGGGCACACCTGAGACAGGGCAGGTCTTTGCCATTGTGATACTCAGAGCAAAACAGCTTAGGTGGCCACGGAACTGCCTTCACTAACACCACTCCAACCTCAGGCAGCATAGTATGGTGCAAGACTCCAGTCTCTGGAGTTAGGTCAGGGTGATAAGCACAAGACTTTGCCCTGAAACTCAGTACTGGGCTGCTAAATCCTAACCCTGGGCAGATTCTAACAGAATCAACGGTGTTAAAGGGTCCATACTACCTGATGATTTATAGATTCAGCATAATCCCTATAAAATACTAATGACATTCTTCACAGAACTTCTTTTGAAACCACCAAAAAAATTCTGAATAGCCAAAGCAATCTTGTTCAAAAAGAAAAAGATAGAAGGAATTATGCCACCTAACTTCAATACATGTTATAAAACTGTAGTCATCTAAACAGCAGTGTTGGCATAAAACCAGACACAGATCAATGGAACAGAATAGAATCTAGAAGTAAACCCACCCACACAGAGCCAACTAACTTTTTACAAAGGTTCTAAGAACATTCATTGGCGAAAGGACAGCCTTTTCAACAAATGATGCTGGAAAAACTGAATACCCACACACAGAAGAATGAAATTAGCCCTCTAACTCTTACCAGGTACAAAAGTCAATTCAAAGTGCATTAAATAATTAATTGTAAAACATGAGACCACTCGAATAAAATAATTCAAGATGTCATAATGGGCAAGGATTCCTCGGATAAAAAACTCAAAAGCACAGGAAACAAACACAAAAATAGACGAATGGGATTATACCAAACTAAAAATCTTTTACACAGCAAAAGAAACAATTTACAGTGTGCAGAAACAACCTGAAGAATGAAAGAAAATATTTGCAAAGTATACATGTCATAATGGGTTGATGGCCAGAACATGTAAGGAACTCTAAAAACAAGGAAGGGAAAGAAGGAAAGGGTAACAGATCAAAATAGACATTTCTCAAAGAAAAATATACAAACGACCAAAAGGTATCACTCAGTGTCACAAATTATCAGGGAAATTCAAGTAAAAACTACAATCAGATATCACCTCACTCCAGTAAGAATTGCTGTTATTAAAAAGACCAAAGTTTTATTTTGTTTTGCCTTTCAAAGAGATGGTTTTCAGTCTCACTTGTATTTTTTTAAAGATTCAGCCAGTCACTGATCCATACATTCAGCCACTATTCTCAACATCTTGCCAGTAATGCCCCTGTTAAATTTGGATTCTATTGCAGTAG
This sequence comes from Aplodontia rufa, assembly GCA_004027875.1. Lineage (NCBI taxonomy): Eukaryota > Metazoa > Chordata > Mammalia > Rodentia > Aplodontiidae > Aplodontia > Aplodontia rufa. The sequence goes on along the minus strand of PVKS010015634.1, from coordinate 30,492 downwards.
GATGCACCAAACACCATTATTACTTTGCTTTATGTAAGTGATTTGGGGCTAAGGAGCAGGAGGCAGCATAATATATTCAATTCAGTTCCAACAGTATTGATTGATCTCCTTCCAGGAATAAAGCACTGGGGTGAGCACTATGAGCATGCGTTGATTAATAAAACACCATCGCTACCTCTCAGCAGTTCACAGTTGAGCTCTCGAAGAACTCAGCTGGGTATTCTATACACTGTTGAAATCACAGTAATAATGAATATTCTGCCTTCTGTTTTGGAATGTTCCTCTTTACAATTGAGCCATTGGTGTTAGGTTGACTATTGACCAATCTAACATTATTAGTCCACTGATGTTAGATTCTTCAAATCAGCTAAAAAAAAATCAGTGCCCTTGTGGGTCCTCTCACCAACTCCTACCAGTCCTGCCCAGGTTCTGCTGTGCTTCCTCCTAACCTCTGGGGCACTTAGTTTTAAGTTTGGACTTCTCCCCAAATAGGCCTTTCGTAAAACTGTATGTTACCCTCAGGGTCAATTTCAATCGGCAACTAGCTAAGTAACAATTAGCAATTACTAATAATCCAGTAATCTGTAAGAAAGGAAGAACAATGGCATTTACCTCTGCCTCCTACCCACTGCCAACTAACTCCACTTCCAAAACGTATGGGTGCATTCTAAGTCATTCCACCTGTCATATGCTATCTAACCCTTTTTCCCCCTAAAAGCTTAAAAGGTAAACTGTCCAAGTTAAATGGGGGATAATCTAATAATTAGAGAGATATTTGAGAAGACAAGGAGTTTCATAATCAATTCATATTGTTACATAAAAGAGAAGCCAACAGACATGTGTAGGTATACAGAAAATGCAACTATATGAAATAACACTAAAGAGAAAAAGATAGTAATCAATCAGTCAAGGGCTCCATCCTTTGTTATGATGAAAAGCCTATTCTTGGTAAACCCAGTTCTGCTTTATCTATCCTCTAAGGAGAGGATATGAACTTGATCCTTCCTTGAGAGCAACTTCAAGAACATTGGGGGTGGGGTATATATTTATATACATAAACAAAAAAATAAATAAATATAGAGATATAATTTTCAAAAAAGGGTACTGAAAGAATTCTACTTTGTCTTTCATAGCCAGATGTCTCACTATAAAAAATTTAAAGGAATTACTACTCTGAAGAGGTTAGAAAATTTTTCTTGTTTTCATATTTAGGGAAAAAGTCATATGAATTCATCATTTTTATTTTAAGAAAAAATTGTGCCTGAGAATGAAATGATAATTTGTCTGGAATCTACTGTTATAGCCCCACATATATTTGATTTTGCATGCAAATATAGGTACTGGTGTTTATTTTTACAAGTATCTCCTATTCAGATAAAAAGGAAATCAGTGAGGCCAAGAATTGTCTTGCTTTGTTGTTTAGGCAACTAAAAAGAGAATATCAAAAATGCATCTTTCTTCTGGAAAAAAAATTAAGGGAACCAATTTTATAAAATCTAGGAAGACAGCTATCAGGAGACAGAAGAAAAGACTCCTTAATACTGTTAGAATTAGAGGACTGAAAGGAACCTGGGTGGTTTATTTAACTTACTGCTAATCTCACATCTAAATCGTTTTGCAGAGAAGCAGCTACTGCTTGTTCATCTTTCAAGCAGAGAAAGATTTCACGACATCCCAAACAATGCATAATGATCTAGCAAATTTCTGAAGGACGTTCAGCTTTCAATAATATGCAAACCATCCCTCCAAATTTTATATACATTTAAATCCTTAGCGGAGTGGGAGAACAAGGGACTATAGCTTCTATCTCATGACCTTTATATCCTGGTAACTATTATTGTTCCAGAATTCTCTCTTCCCAGAGCTAAATAAGCTCACTCATGTATGAGAATACATGCCAAGTAAGTCATTTCACATAATCTGTTAAGCATTTAAGTGACTTGTCTCTGAACTCTACCAAATTTTCCTATTTCTCCAATTAAATAGGGAACCCAAATATCATCAAGAAAATGATTGTTTTTTAAAAAATTTGCATTATCAACAAATAGTGCCATAATCATTTTAAAAGTAATCTTCATTTTAATACTTTTAGTAGAGCCTTTTCAAGAAAATTATTTAGATCATAAGTTAATGCCTCAAAAAAAAAAAAAGAAAACAAAAGAAAAGGTCATCATAGGAAAAGGAAAGGCATGAGCCAAGGGACAGAAGCAGCCTTTAGAAGCTGCAGAAAAAAGGGAAACACTCTCTCCTAAAGCCTCAAGAAAGTAACATCACCCTACCCATCTCTCAGTTTCCACCCAGTGACAAAGGTGCTGACTCCCAACATACAGAACCATAAGATGATAAATAGATGCTGTTTTAAACCACTAACATTACGGAAAATTCTTATCATAACACTAGCAAGGACTACAGATGTTGGAACTCAGATGTTAACCTATACTGCTTAACAATTTGCTGCTGTGCGTAGGACCTGCTAATGCTCATTGTGAATACAATTATAATAAACATGATGATTCCATACTTGGCCAATGGAAATACTGAATCATCAAAATGAAAATGTCAGCAATGTACAATGTGTCTGCTTTATGTAAGAAAGATGGTAAAGAATTCCAAACAGAACTCTTTAACAAGAAATAAACCTCAGTCCTAGATGAAAAGATTAGCCAAGAGAAATATGTTTATATCTTTTAGGGTAAAATAAAATATAATTTTAATAAATAGCATTTCATAAGTCCTATTTTACTAGTTTTTCAATTAGCAATCAACTCTCTCTCCCATACTAGACAAAAAGGGCTTCCATTGAAACAGTAGGAGTAGCCACACCGACAGCAGCAAGAAGCAAGGTTGAACATCTAAAAGTGGGTGGAAAAGGTTATGGAAAAATCCATAAATAATATGCTCAAAATAATAAATATGCTCCAAGCATTGAAATCTGACAAATGGACTTTGAAGCACCAGATTATATATTTCCTTGTGGTACAATAACAAACCTATATTGCTCCAAAAAATATAATAATAATAAAGGTAGTACTTCCACATGTATTAAAGAAATAGAAGCAAGAAAAACTAAGAGATTTTCATTAAAGCAGTCAAATGTATTGATGCATCAAAAGATTTGATTATTGGAAAATTCCCTTAGGAATTCTGAAAAAAAACAACTAAAAATTATTTCATCAGCTATTGGTAATACAACCTCAGCACCAATGAGACATCTACATTCACATTTGTAATTGCAAGATGTTTAGAACTGATTTCTGAACTTACCTTGTTTAAATTAATGTTATGTAATTATCTCATCATAAACTGCCCTTAAATATCCCTTCCTTATTTATACAAGAGAATATTTGTATACTTTCAGTAAAGCATTTTTGAACCCATATTTTACACTAAGGGAAAGTATATGTTATTGGATATTTCTTAGGGGAATTTGCAAACATTAATAATTATTAAAATGTTTTGTCCTTTATATTTTTAATAGAATTTTTTGAAAGTTTTTAACCTCTTTGAAATATTTCAACTATATTGAAGTCATTTGTTATTCTGGGGTTTAATGTCATGTTTCTTTCTGTAAAACAATGGTTTTGTCATTTGTTACGCCATTCCTTATTGAATTCAGACTGGTACAGCAGGCTGTCTATCAGAGACAATGAAATAAAAGATTTTGAGAAATGGGATTTGCATCCCTTCAAAAAGAAAAAGAGAAACCCTAGACAAGCAGGTTAAAATACAAATTCTGTCAACTTCTGTTAATTTCTAAGAGTCAAGTTAATCATCCCAATACCAACCGCACTCCTTTCCACTTCTCTGAGTATATTACAAAGGGGGGAAGAGAAACAATAATCACATTTCAAAGAAGAGCTCAACTGGAAAACCTAGACAAAAATTATCACTCCACAGAAATGCAGAGAGAGAGAGAGAGAGAAAGACATAGAGACAGACAGAGGCAGTGTGCACACACCATGTCACCAGGAAGAGTCTAATTTCCTAATGGGATCATAAGGACCCATGTATCTAACCACTCATGTTGCTGATGGTTAGAACTTGTCTCTGGTAATCAGCACAGTCAGCAATTTTCTCCTGACATGGGAACCCATCCCAATGTTGTAAAAGAATACGAACTAAAACACAAGACCATGTAGCTTAGGGTAAAGAGTATTGACTCTAGACTCCTACTTGAGCTTGAATCTCAAACCCATTTCCCATTAGTGACGTGAGCACAGCATATTCCTTTACTTGTCTTTTTCTGTGAAAGAGCTTAACAATGTTTGCTGGAACCTGAAATTTTCTTCAAATAGTTTGCAGGAAGATACTACTTTATGTAGTGCATTTCCATCCCTTCAACTCATTCCTTCTAGCTCTTTAAAAATCATAATCTGAGCCAGGCTCTACGTCACACACCTGTCATTCCAGCTGCTGGGGAAGCTGAAACAGAAGAATTGCAAGTTCAAAGTTATCCTCAGCAACTTAATGACACACCATCTCAAAATAAAAAATAAAATAAAAAGAGCTGGGGATGTGGCTCAGTGGTTAAGTGCCTCTGGGTTCAATCCCCAATACCAAAAAAGAAAAATCATCATCTGTGATTCACAATATAAATGGTACCATGAAGAAAAAAAGCACAACATCCCAAAGTTCTAAAACTACTTAATATGTAATTTAACCTAAATGTTAAAAATATAAATGTTTAGTTTATTAGAATGCTAAATATACACTTCATTTTGAATGACATCAGTTTGAATATTGAAAATATAGATCTATCAATTTTAAAAATTTAAGTTTTTATTTAGAAAGATTACTATACTTTATAGTTATGTTTACTTTCATTCCTGATAGTAGCAAGATCCTCATTCAAAAGTCTTGTTCAGTTTGAGTTTGTCATGTGAAGATAAAGTAATTCAAGAACCACAGAAACCAGTGTAGGATACAAAATTAAGAGCAGAGAAAAAGTACATGAAAATCTGGCATAAAATATACATAATGGGAAGGTAATATATACCTGTTTTTCATTATATTTCTCTTCTAATTTCCTAACTTGTGTGCAATACATTTTCCTTTCATTCATTTTTCTCCTTCAAATTCCTATGAACTCAACAAGATGGTTTTTAAACCAAAGCATTAATTTTCCCCCCAACCAAAAAAGAAAGGTAAATAAACACAAGTACAGGTAGAAAATTCTATTTTGTGTCCACTACTCAGACAATGAAGCAAGGGAGAATTCCAAGTCTGAAACCCACATGAGCAAAACTCCAGAACCTTCAAACCGAATTTTCACAGTGGATTTTATATTTTGCTTTAAATATTCTAAATTTTCAGGTTTACTCCAGTAACATACAAATGACCTTATTCCATTAACATACAAACAACTTTATTCCAGTGACATGCAAAATCATATTGCAAAAGTTATATCAGGGGATTTCTCATTATTTTAGATTACTTAAGGCACTAGCATCCTACTCATGCATGAAGTTTGATTTAGTCCAATGAAGATATATTCCTTGTGTTGAGTAATAGATTTTGATGATAGCAAGAAGCAGAGGAGTTACTTATAAAGAAAATATTTCTGACTAGAGTGCCCTAGCAAGCAAATTTTCAAATTTTTCTGTAGAATTCTTTGAGAAAATGATAACTATCTTTCCTATATAGTTCATTTTAAAATCCGGCTATTTTTAGCAAGGTGAGAAAAGTATTCATAAAGAGAACTCTCTGGTTGTGTGATTTATGGAGATGAAGAGGTTTAAATTTTCTAGTCCCTCTTTCAATCTGTATATAAGAAAGAAATACACTCCTTATAACTTGCCACTTAGTAAGATAGCTTCATATTGATGGAACCTCATATTTTTACTTATATTTTAGAAAAATCTGAGTAAGAGAAAGAGAGGGAGGGAGGGAGGAAGGAAAAGAGAGAGAGAAGGAAAGAAGGTGGGAGAAAAGAGCAAAGAGAGCAATTATATGCTTCCTTTGTTTCGCTGAGCCTTCCAAATTGATCTTTTCGTCCTGTGGAAATGACAGGCATTATTTTAATAGTCCATGTGCCTGGAAAAGCAGTTCCTTTGGTCACGAATGCTATTTATGTGTTTTGTTTGAAACCTTTTCACTGAACACTGTCTGATCTGACCCTTTCCCAGCAGGGAAGAGCAACAGCAGACTAGCAAACATCTCCCTTCCTAGGTTGGCCCTGGGATCCACAGTCGCAGTGAATTTTTCAGCCTGATCAGGACCATCACTCAAGGAGGTAAATCTTCTTTTCCTTTCAAACATGCAGAGGAACGTGAGATTTGTGATGGCCATTGGTTTTTCCTCCAAATAATAACATTATTTATAATAAAGCTATTTGTGATTCAGTACAGTCACCCAAGATCTGGTCCTGTGGTGTTTTCTGTTTGTCACAGCAGTTACATTGTATTTTATAATGGCACTGGAACTCCACAGTTATTGCTTAGCCCATTTTTACCTTGAACAAGATAGCAGAATTGTCGATTGCTGGCTTAACCTTATTCGTCCACCCCTCTACCATTCTTTCATCCACAAAGGAGCCTAACATAATTATATTTCAATTGAAGATATTGAAGGCTTCTCCTTAAGAGGGCTTGTTACAAGGTTCCTATTAAATCTAAGCCCTTGGCCCACATACTCTTCAGTTTTTTATGTCCCTCCAACCTTCCCCCTTATTCCCCAAATTCACAGTAGCAATTATGGTTAATAGGAGTTTGCACCTTTGGGTACCGTCTTCCTTTTAAGAGCCTTCTCAAGGAACTTCTTAACCAAGACTTTTGGTTGCAACTAACAAAATGTTTCAAACAAGCATAAACAAACAAGGTGAATTTATTGGAGTAGAGTATCACCAGCCTCAAGAACAAGCAATAAGATTCTCTTATGGGGACTAGACACCAAAACCCAGTACCCCAATCACCACGCTCTGCTCTCACCTCTCTGAGTAGCAGGTCCTATCCTCTTTCCCTCTCTTCATACCTAACTTCATGGAGTCAGCCTGAACATGGTCCTCAGTGGTTTCATCTTCAGATCATAAAACCAACTAGTTCTTTTCAATCAAATTCCAAAGTCCAAGAAGTCAGTTCCTTGCAGGCTCATCTTGGGTCAGTTTGGTGCCCCAGTTCTCTCACTGTGACCAAGGATCCAAAGTCATACAGTTCAGATGGGGCTATTAGGGTCCTGTCTTAGGGCATGGGGAAAAGGGTTGTCTGAGAAATTAGATGTAGGCTAAAAAGATTCCCTAAAATGTTTGAGACCTAGGTTCTTTTGAATTATCCCCATTTTTAAATTTTATAATAGAGCATTATAGTTATATATAGTAGATGGGTTCATCTCAACAAAATCATGC